>CM042174.1:8019478-8059478 GCA_023376005.1 Doryteuthis pealeii
CCAGAGAGAGATGCCTACAAAAATAATATATATAATATATCATTATATATACTATAATATTTAATATATATAATTTATATTCCAAAATAAAGGGAAATTGGAAATCGAAAAAACCCCCCCCGGTTATAAAGAAAATTATTTTCAGCTCCTCCTCTCGATGAGTCCGGGTAAAAACAAGTTCTGGAGATGAAATATTGTTCAATTATTAGCAATGAATATGATATAAAATATTTTCATTTTAACACCATATTGTGTGTTTTCATATACTTTTATCTATACTTATATATATAATATATCTTAATATAATGGAGATTTAGGTTTGTCTGTCTGTAACCGAACTATATTTACTATACAAGTCACATTCCTTTGTTTATTTACATCACATTCTCCTGGTTTTTTTTTATTTATACCTCAATTATTAATAAAATTGGTTTACATTACTTTATACTGTTGACCATATCTACATACTAATAACATGCATATAATTTATATATACAACAAAATAGCGGTTTACAAGTATGAATGGGAAGGCTAATTTGCATATTGATGTTAAAAATTTGATTTATAAATACATGCTTAGTATTATGATTTCTAATGTTTGGTTTTAATCTTAATGAATATGAGGCAAAGTTCTCGTGGATAAATCTGGAAAGAAATCCCTTAAACACGAAGAAATACTATATCATCCTTTACTTCCTATTTTAACTAAACAGTTAAATTATGAAAATTTACCAATGAAAGACGGGGGTAACGGAAAATGATGGAAGTTGTAGTTTCAAAGTTGTTCTATTTTTCAATCATACCCCTCTGTTCCAAATCTTTTAACTATATTTTATTCGTTTTCATTAGCCTTTCTAAATTTAATATGTTATCTTATTATATTAAAACTTAAATACCTTGCACCCGGAGGGTTCATATATTTTATGCAGTATATAAAGAATAAAATAAAAAAGTAGAAATAAATTAAATTTAAATTAATTTTTTTAAATATTCAATAAAAGAATTACTAAGCACGGTACCTTTCACCGACAAATGAAAACACAACTTCGTTGCTATGTTTCTTATAAGCAGTTAGTGACCAATGGGAAGTGACTTACGTCACTTCGTCTTAGTATTGCCGATAATATAAGCATGTTACCGGAAATTCGCCTTTTCCCTTTCTGGCTCCAACCACGCCGAAGGCGTGGCAATCACAAACAACCCGTTCGGTTCAGGTAAGATGTTTTTCCGTTGTTCACCCCCCCTCATTTTTCTACCCTTTCATTAAAAATAAATCTCTTCAGTAGCATCTCGGCAGTCATAGTTCGTATATATATATATATATAATATATATATATATATAATGTTATATACACACATTCGTATTCATACACTAAAAGTGTGCTCAGGATCGCCTCATCACTGATGTTCATTGGGATCATTACGAGTCTCGGGTCTTCAAACATTATATTCGTTCAACCAAAGCGACCCTACCAAAATAATATATATATATATATATATATATATATATATTCAAAGGAATGAATCCGACGGTAATAAAGAAAATTTATTTTCAGCTCCTCTCTCGATAGTCCGGAGTAAAAACAAGTTCATGGATCTGATTTTTTTAATCCATAACCATCCCGAAGCTTTCTAAGCCGATTCTGAAATCGCCTTGATGACCCTTCCCTTTTTTTTCTCCTATTCTTCGAAGACGACTTAGAATTCTCTATAAGGATCTACTTGCGAATTCCAGCAACCGACTTCAATGGAATAACATGCTGGACCACCAATTTGTTCGTTCTGTATTTTTTCTACGGACCCCAGATATTTTTCGAGCTTCCTTTCAAAAGCCAATTCGAAATTCTCCTCAAAGAATGAACGTGGTACAACAATAATTATTGCTTCGGTGGCAGTTGACCAGATAACTAAATTAGCTTCGCTGGCGATAAGGAAGTTGTTGGGGATCTGCTCCAAAAGTTCCAACTGCTTCAATTGCCAGTCTTTGAGCTAATACGAGAGCGTGCAAGTTTTTTCTTTCTTTCGCTAAGGGGTGACTGTCGCCAACTCTGATGAAAAGAATCGGCTTCACATCTGGCCTGAAACTGCTAGCACGGATCACATTGTCCACTGTGTCTGTTAGTATCTTAAGTACCTGATCGTATCAGAAGGGTTTTATAAGTTTCTATACATGGTTTATTCTTGAAAAAAAATATGAATTCTGAATTCTGCTAAAAAATGTCATAATATTATTCTTTTCCAATCTTCTACTTGCTATTTTTAATTGAATTGCCAAGAATTTTTTTCAAAGAAATCTTCTGATATAATTATTCAGACTCTTATCTTTATAGAAGAAATTTAAAAATCGTTTTTAATAGCGTCATTTGTTGTTTTTTTTTGTTTTATTTTTTTTTCAGATTTCATAAAATTGAATAGGGGGGGACCTCGTAAAAAATATTTTCCCCAATATATTTTAGGAAAAAAAACTATTTTAAACATAATTACATCAACCGGTGAATATGTATCGACATTTTCGTGAAAATTTGACTCTTAACTGATTTTTCCTAGAATTAAAAAAAAAAGTTTAACTTGGCTACGTTAAATTTCAATTGATTTAATGGTGCGAAAATGCAAACATGTTTTTTCTTTCCTAATTTTCATTATTTTCTTGAGCTGATTTTTTTTTTTTTTTTTTGAATCATCAGTTTTTTTTTTCCTCAAAGTGTGTTCTTTAGAATTTTGCGAATTGCCAGTTTACTTGAGTGAGGAGATAAATAAGACTTCCTGGTCAAGTTTAACCGGGGAAAAAGCTTGCAACAAACTTTGTTGCGACCTGCAAGTCTGTAAAAGGAATCGTAACCTTAGGTCTTGTAAAATTAGTCCAGAAAAAACGTAGTGAGTGGTGACAAGGTATTTATTTACCAATTCGACTAATCAAAAGGAAAGTAGACACCAACCCATGTATATATTACTACGCAATCTTTATTCCTGCTTTCTTCCCTCAGAAGATTGCAGGTGAGTAGTTTTCTTTTTTTTCCGACAGAATGGGCCAAAAATTCTGAAGATAATATTAAGCTGTATTCAAGTTTCATTGTGTTAAATGTAGGAGGGGGTAGATTCTACACGTCAGATTGGACATCCCTACGTGTCTTGATTGGTCCCTCCCATCATCAAGGGCCCTAGGACACGCACTCAGAATGTGTTTTAGCATGCTCTACATGGCACAAAGATGACATGATGATATTTATTCTTCCCCCATGTAAACCAGTTCACGGGACTCGGTAGCACATCATACACGGATTGCACAAGGAATTTTATCCGACTGGCGCCGGAGCTCCAAAACTACGACCAACTTATTTTCCGCCATAAATAAATTATCCCACCGTTTCCATGCACCTTGCTGGCTTAGTGCTACCATCTTGAATCTTCTTTCCTCCTCAATATTTGCTCGGACCTCCTCTTGTATTAGTTCTGCTTCCGACTGGCTCTTTGAATTTGAGTATAAGGAAAGTAGCCCAGACCAGCGTGACCTTTTGTCACTGTCCCTACGAGAACTGGTTGTCTTAATTGCTCCTCAGTTATACCCATACACAATCAAACATGAATGTATACATATGTATACAAGGTGCGTCAGAAAAGTATCAATATTTTTGGTACTTTTTAACACACCTTGTATTCTGGAATAATAACATTCCATTCATTCTTCATTTCGATCTTGGTAAATACAACTTTAAACTTGGTACTTTTTAACACACCTTGTATTCGGAAAAAATAACGTTCCATTCATTCTTCATTTCGATCCTGGTAAATACAACTTTAAACTTGGTACTTTTTAACACACCTTGTATTCTGAAAAAATAATGTTCCATTCATTCTTCATTTCGATCTTGGTAAATACAACTTTAAACTTGTATTTTTACACACCTTGTATTCGGAAAAAATAACGTTCCATTCATTCTTCATTTCGATCTTGGTAAATACAACTTTAAACTTGGTACTTTTTTAACACACCTTGTATTCGGAAAAAATAAGTTCCATTCATTCTTCATTTCGATCTTGGTAAATACAACTTTAAACTTGGTACTTTTTAACAACACCTTGTATTTCGGAAAAAATAACGTTCCATTCATTCTTCATTTCGATCTTGGTAAATACAGCTTTAAACTTGGTACTTTTTAACACACCTTGTATTCTGGAATAATAACGTTCCATTCATTCTTCATTTCGATCTCGGTAAATACAACTTTAAACTTGGTACTTTTTAAACACACCTTGTATTCGGAAAAAATAACGTTCCATTCATTCTTCATTTCGATCTTGGTAAATACAGCTTTAAACTTGGTACTTTTTAACACACCTTGTATTCGGAAAAAATAACGTTCCATTCATTCTATTTCGTTCTTGGTAAATACGGCTTTAAACTTGGTACTTTTTACACACCTTATTCATTCTTCATTTCGATCTGGTAAATACAACTTAAAACTTGGTACTTTTTAACACACCTTGTATTCGGAAAAAATAACGTTCCATTCATTCTTCATTTCGATCTTGTAAATACAACTTTAAACTTGGTACTTTTAACACACCTTGTATTCGAAAAATAACGTTCCATTCATTCTTCATTTCGATCTTAAATACAACTTAAACTTGGTACTTTTATGATACACTTGTTTCTGAAAAGAAATAACGTTCATCATCGTTCATTTCTATCTTAGTGAATACAGCTTTGAACTTGGTACTTTTTGACATACCTCTATTCTGAAAATTAACGTTCCATTCATTGTTAATCTCTATCTTGTTAAATACAGCATCTATCTGGATACTTTTTGACACACCTTGTATATACGTGTGTATGTGAATGTGTGTATATATGTTTGTGTGTGTGTGTATATATGTTGTTTATGTGTGTGTGTATATATGTTGTTTATGTGTGTGTGGTGTTATATGTTGTTGTGTGTGTATATATGTTGTTTATGTGTGTGTGTATATATGTTATGTGTGTGTGTATATATGTTATGCGTGTATGTGTGTGTATATATGTTATGTTGGTTATGTGTGTATGTGTTGTTTATGTGTATGTATGCGCGTGTTGGGGTGGTAGGTGTGTGTGTGTGTGTGTGTGTGTGTGTGTGTAGACTGATCTATGTCTAACGTGTGCATCTGTTTCTGGAATTAATCTTAAGTATGACTTATATATAATCAACATTTGACTATCAAAGAATAAATTAAACTTCTCTTACGCTAAAAACTAATTTCCCAATGTAAACTAAAAAAAGTTTTCTATTTGTCGATATTCGACCCATTCATTATCAATGCGTAGGAAAATCTGACACATGTTTTTGCCCACCTACTCATGCATTTAATAATAAATCAGCACGTGATATTCTTCTGTTTGATCATCTTTTTTTGGCAAGTGTTTTCGGATAAGTTTGACTATATGCCGTGCAACGTGGGCTAGGGGTGGGTAGTAAAAGTCTGGCTGGTGTCAAAATAACATTTCCAAATTATAGTTTTCTTTGGTTTCAACTCTTGTTTTCCTTCTCTCACGCCCACTGTTTCACTCTATATACAACGTGTGTCAAAAAAGTATCGAGATTTTTTGTACTTTTTTGACACACCTTGTATTCTAAAAAATAAAATAAAATAACGTTCCACTGATTCTTCATTTCTGTCTTGGTAAATACAGCTTTAAATTTGGTACTTTTTGACACACCTTGTATTCTGAAAAAAAAAAAATAATGTTCCATTCATTCTTACTTCGTACTTTTTTGACAACACCTTGTATTCTGAAAAAAAAATAATGTTCCATTCATTCTTCATTTCTATCTCGGTAAATACAGCTTTGAACCTGGTACTTTTTTTACACACCTTGTATTCTGGAAAAAAAAAGGGTTCCATTTATTCTTCATTTCTATCTTGGTAAATACAGCTTTAAACTTGGTACATTTTTGACACACCTTGTATTCTGAAAAAGATTAATGAATGTAGCGTTATTTTTTTTTCAGAATACAAGTTGACAAAAAGTACAAAAAAAATGGATACTTTTTTGACCCACCTTGTACTTAGGTACTGCCAAACATGACGTAACAGTCGTATTTTACAAAATAAATGTAACCCCCTCCGACTGAAAAAAAAAAAATACCGAAAATCAGGGAATTATCCGATTTTAATGAAATTTTCAGTGTTGATTTATCAATGAACGAATGTTATAATGCATCAGTTATTTTATTTCAAAATATTCTGACTTTTTACAGATCACTTAACTTTGTCTCCCCCTTATTTTGGGAACACAAAATATCAGCGAGGTTATTAATCGTTGATTAATAATAAAGTCAACACAGAAAATGTTATTAAAATCAGGTGATTCCTTGATTTTTTATAATCGATTTTCATCCACGACGGCCTTCCATACGAGTAGTTACATGACATTTTCTTTCTGTCAAAATTTTTAGAGCGTCTTTTTTTCTGCGTGTTTAAACCAAAAAGAAAAAAGATTTTTTCTTTTAAGTTATTAATTCATCTGTAATGAGTGTATTTAATGTTTTTCGTTATTGATTTCAAAGAAGAAACTGTTATAAGCCTTAAAATCCTAAATAAGTTTTTAGCCCCTAAATACATAAAAACGTCCATGTTTGCAAAATATTTGAGCGAAATTGAGCAAAAATAATTGTTTAAAATGTATTAAAAATAAATTACATATGTAATATTATTATTATTTATTTATTTTTGCTGATTCTCCTTACGTTACTACTTTTCGACTGAGACAAAAATGTAACCTTAAATAGTCGATTTAATTAATTTTAATTCGTTTTTTAAATTAAAATGAGCGAAGAAATTGGCAGTGCCTAATATACTCTATTATGGTTTACCCCATTTGGGGCCATTATTCCAAGATTCACTCTGACCTAGAGTGGTATTACTGTTATATAAGTAATTGGTTGCCTATACGGTAATATAGTAATTAACAATGGTAATTCTGAATCATGATAAAAACTATATATATATATATATATATATATATATCAACCCCTCCACACAAGCAGGATGTGACACAAGGTCAATTTCTTAAGCGGAGTTAAACAGGTTTGAATTCAGTTTTACTTCTTCTCGATTGCTTACCTAGCCAAGGTTAACGAGGATAGTCTGTGTTACTATTTACCCATAGCTGGAGGGAGAGTAGTTGGATGCAACCTTTCCCAGAAATAAAACGTATCATTAATTGATAGGACTTAACCTTTTAGTTGGTCTCTGATTGGCCAGAGCCAAGCATGAGAACAGAAAGATAGCTAGAAAGCTGGGGACCGAACGGAACAAATGGCTGCTGCCGTCTGTAAGCTATTTCTCCACGTGTGTTGTCCTTACTTGGGTTAAATATAGACATCTAAAAAAACAATAACAAGTCTTGTGTTCGTTACTAAACAGTAACAGCAACGGACACAGACATGAGGAATCGCAAGAAATCTCAAGAAGGATAGTAATTAGCCGACACGCAAACAACCAGATTAGAAGAGATACATATCATAAGATAGTAAAAATAAAAATAAAGCGGCTATACAACAATACCTATTAGGATCACATCTATGTGTCAACCACTTAAGCAACAGCAACGAGCACGCTTTCCTAATCCCTAGGCATAAAATAACCCTGAATAAACTTAGAATTCTGTTTCAAAATGATTTAGAATGCTTTCTAGTTTAAGTTGATAAAAATTCTGCTGTTTAACAATATAGAATATTTTTGATTTTCATATTTTATAAGTTGGAATGGGATAGACTCCATCAATGTACGGCTGATAACAACAATTTGTTTAAGAAGGAAATTTTTCAATTAAAAATATTTTTAATTTTCATATTTTGGAAATATGCTGAAATGGGATAGACTCCCTCACTGTACAGCTGATGCCGACAATAGGCTATTCCACCAAGTTTAAGATAAAAATTATGTTGTTTAAGAAGGAAATTTTCAATGAAAAATATTTTTAATTTTCATATTTTGGAAATATGCTGAAATGGGATAGACTCCCTCGCTTTATGGCTGATACCATCAATAGGTTACTCTTCCAAGTTTAAGAAGATACAAATTCTACTGTTTAACAAAATAATTTTTCAATGGAGAATATTTTTGATTTTCATATCTTGGAAGTAAGTGGAATGGGATAGACTCCCTCACTGTACGGCTGATACCTACAATAGAATACTCCGCCTACTTTAAGAAGATAAAAATGATGTTGTTTAACCGAGTAATTTTTCAATGTAGAATATTTTTGATTTTGGAAATATGCTGAAATGGGATAGACTCCCTCGTTGTTCGGCTGATACTTTAACAAGGAAATTTTTCAATGTAAAATATTTTTGACATATTTCTTCATATTTTGGAAATATTCTCTCCGTTGAAATACTTAGGAATATGATTGATTTTTCTCTACTTTCCAATGGCATTTTTCTTCTTCTTGAATTCTATACTTTGGTGCCACGTGATTTTCTCTTGGAGAAAACGGTTTCGGGATACAAGTGGAATAATGTCACTCGATTAATGTGTAGCTGGGTTATTCTGTGAGAAAACCAACGACAAACACATCCATGTTTTATTTTTTATTGGTTACTGTGCATCGTAGCCTAAGGAAATGTCTTTGGAAATTCTGTGATAGATTTTACAGGAATTGTCATTCTCTGAGTGGATAGAATTTCTACTGGGTTTAGTAGAGAATAAACCGTCATTTAAGTAGTTCAAAACTTGGTTTCTATAAAGTATTAAAACTAAAGAATCATCTGTTTTCTCTCGCGAAAGCGCTAGTACTATAACACACACACACACACACACACACACACACATATATATAATATATATATATTACTAGCAAATATATGCACCCTCCGGGTGCAAGTATTTAAGTTTTAATGTAATGAAATGTCGTATTAAATTAGAAACGCTAATGAAATTAAATAAGAATGCAGATAAAAAGATTTGAAACAGAGGGGAGTATAATCGAAAAATAGAACAACTGAAATTTACTCTTCCATCACTCTCATCTTTCATTGCTAAATTTTTCTAATTTAAGTATTTAGTTAAAAGAGGAAGTAAAGAATAAAATGACAGTTATCTTTTCTTGTTAATGGATTTCATTTAAGATTAATTGAAGAGATTTTTGCTTATATTCATTAAAATAAAACCAAACAGTTAGAAATCAATAATACTAAGCATATATTTATTAAAATTACATTTTTAATATCAATATGCAAATTAGCCTGCCGTTCACACTCTAAACCGCTATTTTGTTGTATATATAAATACAATTGAATGTTCTTAGTATGTAGATATGGTTAACAGTATAAATAATGTAAAACAATTTTATTAATAATTGAGGTTAAAATAAGGATAAATTCATGGTGAATGTGACGTCAATAACTAAGGGAATTGTGACTTGAGTAGTGATTTAGTTTCGGTTACAGACAGAAAAACACACAATCTCCATTATAATAAGATTATTATTATTATTATTATTATTATCATCATCATCATCATTACTAGCAAATATATGCACCCTCCGGGTGCAAGTATTTAAGTTTTAATGTAATAAAATATTATATCAAATTAGAAAGGCTAATCAAACTAAATAAGAATGCAGATAAAAAGATTTGAAACATAGAACAACTGGAACTTACTCGTCCATCACTTTCGTCTTTGATTGCTAATTTTTTCTAATTTAACTATTTAGTTAAAATAGGAAGTAAAGAATAATATTACAGTTATTTCTTCTTGTTAATAGATTTCTTTTAAGATTTATTGGAGAGATTTTTGCTCATATTCATTAAGATAAAACCAAACAATTAGAAATCAATAATACTAAACACATATTTATTAAAATAAATTTTTTAATATCAATATGCAAATTAGCCTTCCCGTTTACATTGTAAACCGCTATTTTGTTGTATATAGAAATACAATTGAATGTTATCAGTATGTAGACCTGGTCAACACCAGGGGTCCAGTGGCTTCGGCCCTGGATCTTTACAAGTTAATAGCGTCGATCCCAGGGGGCCATCCCCCAGGCAACACCTGCCCCTTGATTTAAAGGGGCAGGGCTGGGTTTATTGCCCAGTGCCTGAGGCGCCCCCCTTGAGGGGGAATGCCGACGGGATCGACGCAATTTTTCACCTGCCACTCCATGAGCTTCGGCTTGTGGGTGGTCCCACGTTAATAGGGACTTTGTGCCTGACCCGTACAAGTGGGGTACGCGGTAAATACAGTATGTAGATATGGTCAACGGTATTAATAATGTAAAACAATTTTATTGATAATTGAGGTTTAAGATAAAATGATAATCATGGAGACGTAAATAACTAAGGTAATTGTCACGTGAGTAGTAATATAGTTTCGGTTACAAATAGAAAAACTCACTATCTCATTATAATAAGATTTATATTTTTGCTTGAAGGCAATTACAATGCGTATATCGTATAAAATTCGGTAATTATAGAAAATAACCATGACAAGTGAATTTCGCAAATGATCATGCGATGCCAGAACATTGTACAGTCTGTTTCAACTTTAGTATACATCGCTGATGAGACTTAATAAAGTTGAAACAGACTGTACGATGTTCTAGCATCGCATGATCATTTGCGAAATTCACTTGTCATGGTTATTTTCTATAATTATCGAATTTTATAAGATATACGCATTGTAATTGCCTTCAAGCAAAAATATAAATAATAATATACTTTATTCAACAATGCTTCTAAAAAAAACAAACACCCAAAGTCTTATATAATATATATATATATAATATATATATCAACCCCTCCGCACGAGCAGAATGTGACACATGGTCAATTTCTTAAGCGTTCAACAGGTTTGAATTCAGAGTTGTCCTTCTCCTAGACCAGTTGCCTAACCATGGTTAAACAGCCCAATCTGCCCTACTATTTATCCATAGCTGGAGGGAGAGTAGGATTCATACCTTTCTCAAGGGTATTAGCGCTAAGTGAAATGCAATTACCACATCCAGGATTTGAACTTGCGGCGACGAGTCCATTTCCCATGACTTAACCATTATCCCACGCGCTTCCCTACATATAGGGAAATATATATATAATATGCATAGGGAAACCAAGTCGTCATTCATTATTACTACTAGAAAATATATCCACGCTCCGGGTGCAAGTATGTAAGTTTTAATGCTATAAAATATTAAATTAGAAAGGCTAATGAAACTAAATAAGAATGCAGATAAAGAGATTTGAAACAGAGGTGGTATAATTGAAAAATAGAACTGAAACTCTTCCATTACTCCAGTCTTTCATTCCTAAATTTTCCTAATTTTATCTATTTAGTTAAAATAGGAAGTAAAGAATGAAATTAGTTTTTCTTTTAAGATTTATCTGAGATTTTTGCTGGTATTTATAAGAATATTACCCAAACAATTAGAAATCAATAATATTGAGCACATATTTATTAAAATCAAATTTTTAATATCAATATGCAAATTAGCCTTTAAATAACTAAGGGAATTGTAATTTGCGTAGTAATGTTGTTTCTGACAAACACAATCCCCATTATAATAATATAATGTAAATAACTAAGGGAATTCTGACATTTGTGGTTATGTAGTTTTGTTTACAGAAAGATATACAGATAATCTCCATTATACTAAGATACCCACAGCACGTATTCTTACTAAGTAAGGGCCAAAGTGGAGTGTTACATGCCATAGACTGCTCAGCTACCAGGATTCCATCCTTAAGCATCACGGGTTACCACCTACGGCCAACATGTTGTCTCATTTGAGGAGGGGCTACCCCTCTGCAGAGGTGCAGTCGGTGCATTCTACAGCCCCAGCTGACAGGGTTGAGAATAGTTGAATTCATACTTTTTCCTGGGGTATTAGCACAATGTGAAATGTAAATAGCTTTGTCTAGGATTTGAACTCTGGTTACAATGTCAATTAGGTAGGTCGATTTTTCTACTTTTTAAAAAATATCAAATTGTCCATCTATCCATTGTTTGAGAAATAGCATCAAAGATCGTCTACTAAAATGCACTAAAAATCCTTGTTTTCACAAAATTTAGCCTTTAGAAAACGAGGATTTTTAGTGCATTTTAGTAGACGATCTTTGATGCTATTTCCTCAATGGTGCAAGTAAAATATCTAATTGTTTGGTATCAGTATTCAATATACTAACACGCTCTGTCGGCTGGAGCATTAAAATACATCGACTGCCCCTCTGCAGAGGGGTTAGACTCCCCCAACGGACCTCCTGTTGCCGTGAGTGGCGACCCGTGATGCTTAAGGATAGAACCCAGGTGGTTGAACAGTCCAGACTTGCAATATTCCACTTTAATCTCTCCTTGGCTAGACGGGTGGTCAGAGAGGCCCTCTCCGATCAATCGACTGGCCACATCAAGTCCTAGCACCTATATGATTGCCACAACACTATTGCCCTTGAGGCAAGCCTCAACCCTTTTTATCATATGGGTGCTAGAAGGTGGTGCCTGGGGGTCTACATGTCCTGGGAATGATGTTAAACTCTATCTGATGGTGAGGTTCCAGTTTTAGAGGTTTGGGGCATGTGGAGCACCTCTTCATCACCATTGCTCCCTGGTCCACTCTGACCCGGAGTGGTAGTACCTGTTAGGGTCCCATCTATGGGTTAAATAGAAAAACACGAGTTTATAAACAAAATGTGGCTGAGGGTCTATATGTCCTGGAAATGTCGTTAAACTCTATCTGATGGTGAGGTTCCAGTTCTGGAGGTTTGAGGAATGTAGAGCACCTCTTCATCACAATTGCTGCCTGGTCCACTCTGACCCGGAGTGGTAATACCTGTTAGGCTCCCATCATTGTGTTAAGTAGAAAAACATGAGTTTATAAACAAAATTGTATTATGCATTAAGAATGAATTTATTTCACAACTTTGTCGGCATTAAATGATCCACCGAGGTTGATATGTCGTAAAACAAAACAAACCAATCAGCATACTAACATACAACTTCCACATAAATGGACAATTTGATATTTTTATAAAGTGAAAAATCGACCTACCCTAATATTCATTTCCATCAACAATAACCGTTAGAATACAAACGCCTCCTGTATAATTACCACAACACTTTGAATAGAGTCCACTGAATATATCATCCCGTCATATCCGCATAATATATTGATATTATACTGTTTTATTTATGAAGATCCCAAAAGGAAAAATGGCTTGTAATTTGCAATCTTAACACATATGAATATAAAATATCTCCTCCAGATATTCAGATTTGTCTTCAATGGCGAAAGTTTGAAAGTAATCACTAGTTGAAAATCAAATAATAACTCGCACGGTACCCATAAAAAATGTTGGGGTTTATTTATGTCCGGTTTTGCCTTTTCTCTTTTGAATATTTTAATAGTTTATGTCTCTTTTATCTTTAGTTTCTTGAGATGAATACCTGGCCACTGTTTTCTTTCATCAATTGATATTTTCTTTCATTTGAGTCTTCCATATTCTTTAATTCTTAACATCCTGTTGAGAATTTTCTTAAGTTCAGAGCCCTATTTCTATAAGGATTTATCAAAAAATGGCTAAAAATGACCTTTTCATTTAAAGTTACCAGTTATTACCCTTAAAACAAAGACTTCTAAATATGTTTGATATTACATTTAAACAAAGTCCAGAGCCCCATTCCTATAAGGATTTATCAATAAATGGCTAAAAATGACCTTTTCATTTAAAGTTACCTCTTATTTCCCTTAAATCAAAGACTTCTAAATATGTTTAATATTTCATTTAAACATTAAAAAATTTGGGGTAGATTAGGAAGATGAATGTGACTCCAGGTGGAATAGGATATTAAGAGTTAAAGATCACTAGTTTCAAGGAATTTAAGTAAAATCCTCTACAGCATAGATTCCCTTGACTTTCTCAACCATGTGCCCCTATCGATTATCAGTCTTAGCAAGTCTTCTAGACGGTATCCAGTGTCTGCACAGTCTTCCACCGCCCGGTCAGCTGGGGCGTTAGAATGTACCGACTGTACCTCTGCAGAGGGGTAAGACTCCCCCAATAGGGCCACCTGTTGGCCGGGGGTGGCGACCCGTGATGCTTAAGGATAGAACCCAAGTGGTTGAGCAGTCCATGACTTGCAATACTCCACTTTTGCTCTTTGGGCTAGACAGGCGGTTAGAGAGACCCCCCCGATCAATCGGCTGGTCACGTCAAGCCCTAACACCTATATGATTGACCCAATACTCTTGCTCTTGTGGCATGCCTCAACCCTTTTTATCATATGGGTGCTAGAAGATGGTGGCTGAGGGTCTACATAACCTCTAGACGGTATCCAGTGTCTACACAGTCTTCCACATTTGCTAAAGATCATTAGTTTCAAGGAAATCATGTCACGGATATTATTTTAAAAAACAAAAAGTTAATTGATTAATTCACTTAAAATGTAAACCCGCCCCTCGTGGTGGGGGTCCAGTGGCTTCGGCCCTGGATCGTTACAAGTTAATAGCATTGATCCCAGGGGGATATCCCCCCCCCAAGCAACACCTGTCCCCTGGATTAAAAGGCACAGGGCTGTGTTTATTGCCCAGTGCCTGAGGCACCCCCTTGAGGGGGAATACAGATGGGATCAATGCAATGTATCACCCGCCACCCATGAGCTTCGGTTTGTGGGTGGTCCCATGTTAATAGGGCCTTGTGCCTAACTCGTACAAGTGGGGTATGAGGTAAATACCATGCCATTTTTTTATTTTTTAAAAATTTCATCTTAATTTCATCATTATTATCAAACTATGCCTACAGCACAGATTCCCTTGACTCTCTTAACCATGTGCCCCTATCGATTATCAGTCTTAGGAAGTCCTCTAGACGGTATCCCGTGTCTGTACAGTCTTCTCCATTTTTAAATAATTTCAAGGAATTTAAGTCAAATCCTCAAAACCCAACGTTTTTCAATTCCCACGCCCTTAAAAAAAAGTTTTGCTCTGACCTCGCACCCCTACAATTTATATTTTGGTTCAAAAATATAGAATGTGAATCCATACTAGTTTCATCAAAAGATCATATATATTTCATTCTCTAAATCTAATATAATATGTAAACATAAATCAGACATTAATATTTGAATTACTTACTAAATATAAATAATATTAATTACAAAAGAAAATTTTTTTAAAATTTAAATTTGAACGGACGCTTCTCACACCCCTGGTTGGGAACCCCTGCTCTAGACGGTATTTGGTGTCTGCCCAATATTCCATATTCATTAAAGAGCATCAGTTTTAAGGAATTTATGACACCAATATTATTTTAAAAAACAAAAAGATAATAATTGATTAATTTACATTTTAATGTAATATTTGAGTTTTTTTTATTTGATCATCATCAAGGCATGCCTACAGCATGGATTGACTCTCTCAACCATCTGTCCTTATCAATTAATAGTCTAAATCCTCTACACGGCATCCAGTGTCTGCACAGTTATCCATATTAGTTAAATATCATTAGTTTCAAGAAATTTATGTCACAGATTTTTTTTTAAAGAGATAATTGATTAATTCAGTTAAAATGTAATTTTTTAATTTTTAATTTTATTTAATAATCATCAACTGTTTGCACAGTCTTTCACATTTGTTAGTTTCAAGGAATTTATGCCACCAATGTTATTTTAAATAAACAAAAAGACTATAATTGATTCATTATTATCATCATGTCGTACTAGTAGCACGAATATCCATGAAGTTCTCTCACAAACCGTCCCTATCATTCATCAATCTCGGGAGGTCCTCTGTGCAGTATACAGTATCTGCACAGAGCTAGTCAATGTAGGTCTTTGCTAGACGGCCCACACAGGCATGCTTATGTGCTTGGTTCTATAGAAGTGTTGGATTTATCAAGTATTCAGCTCTTTTACAAGCTGACTACAAAACTATCTCTAGAATGTTGGCAGGTGGTTTAAAGCTTTGGGTTATTCCATTATGAACTCTGGCAAGTCCATTTTCTGGGTTTTGATTGGCTGATGGTATTCAGGGTAAGTAGAGATATGGATAAGTACCCACTCTTCAGCCCTCAGTCTGCAATGTGCCAGCGGCATGCAAGGACTGTATTTAAGTTACAGCTTGCATGTTGTTCTTGTCTGCTAACTCGACGGTAGTTAGAATCTCACTGCGACGGCTAGTATTATATTATTTCTATGTTATCTGGGGGATAAGTTCTACAAGGAGAACGTCACTTATGAGTTCATTCTTGCTTCAGAGGTGCAGTTGGTATATTCTAACACCCCAGCCAACAGGGCAGCTGACGTGTGTATGTATGTCTGTGTGATGATAATTCTGAAGTATCGGAATCTCTTCCATTGATTTTAACAAGATGGCTTTAAAAAAAAAAATTAAAAAATCCATAACGTTCACAATTAGTTAGTTTTAATGAATTGAAATATAGTTAATGACCTGATCAATAAAATAAAAAATAAAAATAACATTGCAGAAGCTAATCTACAATAATGAAAACAAAAATTTGAATTTATCAGTTTTGAAGCCAATGCACTGAATGTAACCATGGCAACTGCTGCATAATCGAAATCACCAAACTTTTACAACTCTTCTCTTCATGTTATTACAAGGATGAGTCAAAAGGTAATGCCATTTTGTTTAGGACAGGTATAATTACCAATAGTCACATAGTGACCATAGTCACATAGTCAATGTCCCACCTTTGAACGAGGGTGAGTCGAAAAGTAATGCCATATTGTCTAGGATAGGTATAATTACCAACCCAGGAATGTATCATACATCAAAATGAAGCTGGTCCTCTGTGGATCACATCCCTACTTCTCCACAGAGGTGAATCAAAAAGTAATGCCATTTTGTTTAGGATAGGTATAATTACAAACCCAGGAATGTATCATACATCAAAATGAAGCTGGTCCTATGTGGAGAACTAGGGATGTGATCCACATAGTCACCGTTTCTCTCAATAGCAATGTACCACCTTCGAACGAGGGTGAGTTAAAAAGTAATGCCATATTGTTTAGGACAGATATAATTACCAACCCAGGAATGTATCATACATCAAAATGAAGCTGGTCCTCTGTGGATCACATCCTACTTCTCTACATAGTCACCGTTTCTCTCAATAGCAATGTCCACCCGTCGAACGAGTGTGAGTCAAAAAGTAATGCCATATTGTCTAGGATAGGTATAATTACCAACCCAGGAATGTATCGTACATCAAAATGAAGCTGGTCCTCTGTGGATCACATCCCTACTTTTCCACATAGTCACCATTTTTTTCAATAGCAATGTCCCACCTTCAAACGAGGGTGAGTCAAAAAATGATGCCATTTTGTTTAGAAACAGAACAGCAGCAGCAGCACTGACTACTACAACAAGAAACAGACAGAGCAAAGCGAACCCACTTCAAATAATTATTCTCTGGAAACAAAGTTAAGTAAAAACACTTGTTACCTTATATATAGGCACTCAAAACCCGCTGAGCGAATAAAGTTTAGCAATAGATATGAACTTTAAACTCTTTCAAATTTTGAACCTAATAAATATATTAACCCAATTATATACAGTATATTTGCCTTGTTTCTTTCCTTTCTCATGACAGACTAATTTTTCTGTCAAATGTAACCAAGGCAACCGCTGCATAATTCGAAATCATGAAACTTTTACAACTCTTTCCTTCCTGCTATTAAATATTTCAATGCAGAACTGTCTTAACCAGAATAATAAATATGACATCTCTACAAACCATTGGATATGATGAAATATAATAATTCTTATATAATAATTTCAAAACATTTTTGGCTTTCATTGAGCCCTACATTTTCACTGTAACACAGTTATTTCTGAGATTCTGTGAGCCATTAAGGAACACTTAAAAATGTCATCTGTTTATGGGCAATTCCTTTATAAAATGTTCATACATTAGAAAGGATAAGTGAAAAGATTCACAATGATGTCCAAATGAAGCAACAAGACGATAACACATATATCTATTTACCAATCCCTCCGCACAAGCACGATTAAATTTTATTTTTATTATATAAGGATTAATTTCTATATATATAATTTTGTATTATATAAAATAATTTTTATCTATACAATTTTTTATATCTAATTAATTTTTTATTATATCATTTTATATACAAAATAATTAATTTTTATATATATATCATTTTTATATTACAAATAAATAATTTTTTATATATATATATTTTATATTACAAAATGATTAATTTTTTATATTACAAAATAATTAATTTTATATATATCATTTTTATATCACAAAATAATTAATTTTTATATATATATTTTATATACAAATAATTTTTTTATATTACAAAATAATTATTTTTATATATATCATTTTTATATCACAAAATATCATTTTTATATATATTAATATATATATCATTTTTATATTTAATTAATTTTTATATTACAAAATAATTAATTTTTATATTACAAAATAATTAATTTTTATATTACAAATAATTAATTTTTATATTACAAATAATTAATTTCTATATTACAAAATAATTAATTTTTATATATATAATTTTAATATTACCTAATAATTAATTTTTATTAATAATTTTATTATTTTGCAATAATTGTAAAGATAAAATTTATAATACAAATAATACAAATTATCAAGCCATATCTCAAAAATTCAGAGAAATAATATTTATATATAAGTAAAGTTGTCGGGGCGGCCTAATGTCGGTATCAGCCATGCAGCGAGGGAGTCTATCCCCTTTCACTAGCGCTAGACCAAGGAGATTATTTTAACGTCTGAGGTGGAGCGCCACACCTACCATCAGCTCCTTACTTTACCACACAGATCCCTGTGCTACTCATACGCTGAGTTGGCAAGGGCGGGTATCGAACTAGGAACCTTGTGGTTTCTAGCCGAATGCTCTACCGACTGAGCTAACCCGGCCCTTTATTTATATACAGAAACATGAGTAAAATTAGCATCACCTTAATGTTCCACAAGGTTTTTTAGCTCTCGGGCAAGATCCAGGTATTTGTCTATCATTTGGTTTTCTTTCATTTTCACTCTGTGGTCAATTGGAAAAGCAAAACCCACTACATAGGAAGTCCTTTTTTTCTTATTAATTAACACTAGGTGTGGTCTTCTGTCTGGGATTGTATAATCCATTATTATCTCAAACTCCCAGATAATCTTACAAGGGTGGATTCTCTTTTTGTGTTACCCATTTAGTAGTACTAGCAAATATATGCACACTCCGGGTGCAAGTATTTAAGTTTTAATGTAATAAAATATTGTATTAAATTAGAAAGGCTAGTAAAACTAAATAAGAATACAGATAAAAAGATTTGAAACAGAGGGAGTATAATAAAAAATGGAACAACTGAAACTTACTCTTTCATCACTCTGGTCTTTCATTGTTATTTTTTCTAATTTAAGTATTTAGTTATAAGAGGCAGTAAAGAATAAAATGACAGTTATTTTTATCTTGTTAATGGATTTCATTTAAGATTCATTGAAAGAGATTTTTGCTTATATTCATTAAAATAAAGCAAACAGAAATCAATAAATACTAAGCACATATTTATTAAATTCGATTTTTTAATATTAATATGCAAATTAGCTTACCCATTCACAGTGTAAAACACACTATTACTTGTTGTACATATCATAATTATAAATTGGCATGTTGTTAGTATGTAGACATAGTAACAGTATTAATAATGTAAACAATTTTATAATAATGAGGTTTAGATAAAAAATAAAATCCATGGAGAATGTGAGTGTCAATAACTAAGAGAATTGTGGCTTGAGTAGGAATATAGTTTCGGTTACAGACAGAAAAACACACAATCTCCATTATAATAAGATGTATATTTTCATTTCTTACAGAATTCCCAGGGATCACCTCTCCATCACTGTTTTTTCTAATGTGGGTGGTTCTCTCAGCCATCTTTGTTGCTAAGCAACCCTACCAGATTCTAAATTCACTACCCATATACTTTTTAAAGATTGACTATTCACCCCACCACAAACCTGGTGATGCCACTGTAGGCGTTATTTTTCGTAATTCGCCTGGGGAGTTGTCTGCCCGTTTAGTTTCTGGTTCCGCTAGGGCCTTTGATATTTAAGCGCTGGTTTGAACACTCTTCTTCTCTTTTTCCTGTTGCTCGACCCATGAGACACCACTATGGTTAGACTCTGGTCTACCCCCCTCTTGTTGGGGCTTTGGCCCCCCTTACATTGACGGTAATGATTCACATAGCATGGACTATTCTGATCTCATGTCTGTGGCTTTTATGTTTATCTTTTTACCATTCATGAATGTGTCATTATCTTACTTTTGTATGTATTGTTTTGTACACCTCTATGTATTAGGTACCCCTGTTAATTCTTGTGCTGTATATAAAATGTTTTGTCTATCAACCTTGTCGGAGTTTTTATCTCAAGTATTATCACATTTAACCTTACACACATTACACACACGACACACGCACACACACACAATATATATATATATATATGTAATATATAGATAATATATATATATATTAATATAATAAATAAATAAAAGGATACCTTTAGAATATAAATTTATTTTGACATATTGTCTCTTCAGTTCTATTTTGTCGTTGTTGTTTTTAATATTTCATCATCGGTCTAACTGAAGTAATAAAAATAAATAAAAAAGTTAAAAAACTGGTAGACAATATTTCAGAATAAATTTATATTCTAAACATATATATCCTTTTATTTATTTATAATATACTCCATATAAGCAAAAAATATATATAAAAATCTTATATATACATTTGGTTCTTATTTTGGTTGAATCCTATCAAAGTAATACTTGATACCAATCCCACCATATATATATGAGAGAGAGAGAGAATGATATCACTAATTTGTATATATATATATATATATATATAATTATATATATATATATACATATACATAATGTTATATGCCCCACGTCAACCGGGTGTTAGAATGCACTTTTGCAGAAGGGTAAGACTCCCTCAACGGGACCATCTGTTGGCCGTGGGTAGCAACCCGTAATGCTTAAGGATAGAACCCAGGTGGATGAGCAGTCCATGACTTGCAAAACTACACTTTGGCCTTTCTTGGGTTAGACGGGTGTCGAGGTGCCCTTTCCGATCAATCAGCTGTCACGTCAGCCCTAGCATCTATATAATGCCCTAACCATATTGCCCTTATGTTTAAGCCCCAACCCTTCTTATCATATGGGTGCTAAAAGGCAGTGGCTGAGGGTCTACATGTTCTGGGAATGACGTTAAAATCTATCTGATGGTGAGGTTCTGGTTCTGGAGAATGTGGAGAACCCTTTTATACCATTACTCCAGGTCCACTCTGACTCGAGATGGTCGTACATGTTAGAGTTTCATCAATTGGTTAAATAGTAAAATGTGTTACAAAAACAAAAATGAGTTTCCATTAAGTTTGAACTTATATCAAATCTTTGTCGGCATTAAAATGACGACCGAGGTGCTATGCCATAAAAGAAAGAAAAAAAAATGTACTTTCCATTTTCTTCTCTCCTATTTACTTCTATTCTATTCATTTCTGATATATCCAGGTTTAGGCATATATTATGAAGTTGGTATTTGGTATATTATCGCAGTAGTAGCTGGAATAAATAAAGTTCTCAATTACCGTCGAACTGGAAGACAAGGCACAAACGCTTGTAATTCAAATACAAACCCGAATGCTACAAGTCACTGCAAAATGACAAGTATATATAAGACTCCACAATGCCATTCAAATCAGCAGTCAAGCAGCACTCAAGGAATGGAATCACCCAAATCACCCAGATTCATGGATGGATCATTCCTTGATTCCTATTATACCAACTGTCTTGGACACTGCTTGATTTGAATGACATTGTCATTTGCAGTGGATTTTGTAGCATTCGGGTTTGTATTTGAGTTACAAGCGTTTGTTGCCTTTGTCTTCCCAGATTCCGACGGTAATTGAACTTTAATTATTATTCAGTGGAATAGCAGTACGTATTCCGAGCAGTCGTAGGGTGAGTCTGGCGAGTAAGTTTAGGCTGGTAGGATTGGGCGCTTGTACACCACAGTGTTGAATATTTATACATGACACTGTCCAATCAGGTTTATTGTGAGGAGGTACCAAGTTATTTCATATTCATTACATCAATTTTTTTTCTTCTTTACCTTTCTCCCTGTCTTCTCTTCTCTCTACTCTTTCATTCTTTCTCTTTCTTCTCTTCTTTTTTTGTCTTCCCTTCCCTTCTCTTTTCTTTTCTTCCTTTCTTTTCTTTTCTTTCTTTTCTTCTTTCTTCTCTTCTTCTTTTCTTCTTCTTCTCTTCTTTCTTCTTTCTTTCTTCTCTCCTTTCTTCTCTCTTCTCTCTTTCCTTTGTCTTCCTTTCTCTTCTCTCCTCTTCGTCTCTCTCTTCTCTCTTCTCTCCCCTCTCCTCTCTTCTTCTTCTCTCTTTTCTTCTTTCTTCTCTCCTTTCTTCTCTTCTTCTCTTCTTTCTTTCTTCTCTCTCTTTCTTCTTTCTTCTCTCCTTTCTTCTCTTCTCTCCTCCTTTCTTCTTCTTCTCTCCTTTCTTCTCTCTTTTCCTTTTCTTCTTCTCTCCTTTCTTCTCTCTTCTCTTCTTCTTCTCTCTTTCTTCTCTTCTTTCTTCTTCTTTCTTCTTTCTTTCTCTCCTTTCTTCTCTCTTCTCTCTTCTTCCTTTTTCTCTCTCTCTCCTTTTTCTTTCTTCTGTCCTTTCTTCTCTCTTTTCTCCTTTCTTCTCTCTTTTCTCCTTTCTTCTCTTCTTCTCTCCTTTCTCTCTCTCTCGTCCTTTCTCTCTTTCTCTCCTTTCTCTTTCTTCTCTCCTTTCTTCTTTCTTCTCTCTTTCTTCTTTCTTCTCTCTTCTCTGCCTTTCTTCTTTCTTCTCTCTTTTTCTTCTTCTTCTCTTCTTTCTTTCTCTCTTCTCTCCTTTCTTCTCTCTTCTCGCCTTTCTTTCTCTTCTCTCTTTCTCCTCTTCTCTCCTTTCTTCTCTCTTCTTCTCTCTTTCTTCTCTCTGCTCCCTTTCTTCTTTCTTCTCTCCTTTCTTCTTTCTTCTCTCCTTTCTTCTTTCTCTCTCCTTTCTTCTTTCTTCTCTCCTTTCTTCTTTCTCTGCTCTTCTCTCCTCTTCTCTCTTCTCTCCTTCTCTTTCTGCTCTCTTTTTCTCTCTTTCTTTCTTCTCTTTCTTCTTTCTTCTCTCTTCTCCTTTTTCTCTCTTCTCTCCTTCTTCTCTTCTCCTTCTTCTCTCTTCTCTCTCCTTTCTTCTCTCTCTTTCTTCTTTCTTCTTCCTTTCTCTTTCTTCTCTCCTTTCTTCTTTCTTCTCCCTTTCTTCTCTCTTTCCTCTCCTTCTCTGCTTTCTCTCCTTCTTCTCTCTTCTCTCCTTTCTTCTCTCTTCTCTCCTTTTCTTCTCTCCTTTTTTCTCTCTTCTCTCGCTTCTTCTCTTTCTCTCCTTGCTTCTTTCTTCTCTTCTTTCTTCTCTCCTTTCTTCTCTCCTTTCTTTTCTCTCTCTTCTCATCGCTTCTTCTTCTCTCTTCTCTCCTTCTTTCTCTCTTCTCTTTCTTCTCTCTTCTCTCTTCTTCTCTCTTCTCTCTTCTCTCCTTTCTTCTTCTCTTCTCTCCTTTTCTTCTCTCTTTGCTCTCCTTTCTTCTCTCTTCTCTCCTTTCTTTCTCTCTTCTGCTTCTTTTCTTCTCTCCTTTCTTCTTTCTCTTCTTTCTTCTTTCTCCTTTCTTCTTCTTTCTTTCTTCTCTCCTTTCTTCTCTCTTCCTCTTTCTTCTCTCTTCTCTCCTTTCTCTTCTTTTGCTCTCCTTTCTTCTTTCTTCTCTTCTTTTTTTCTTCTTTCTTCTCTCTTCTCTCTCTTCTCTCTTTCTTCTCTCCTTCTTCTCTCCTTTCTCCTTTCTTCTCTCCTTTCTCCTTTCTTCTTTCTTCTTTCTTCTCTCTTCTCTCTCTTTCTTCTTCCTTCTCTCCTTTCTTCTTTCTTCTTTTCTTGCTTCTCTCCCTTTCCCATGTCTTCCCTTCTCTTTCCTCTTCTCTCTCTTTGCGTCTCACAACTCATAAGCCATTAATATGCACATTAAACTGCATACACCTCCAGACTTCTTGTGAAAGATGCATATGATGTGAATATACATTTACAAATGTTTTAGTGCAGGTGGTTTTATAACAGAAGGCAACACATACAAACTTTCTTGATTATACATAAGATAAATGAATTGTAAGAGAAAAAAAGTAATCTGTTTCTGTGTCTTTGTAAAAAAATCTTTTAAAGTGCATTCTTTAAAAAGAACTAATTAAAAAATGATTTATAAATTTTCTTGCATTCCTCTCAATAAAGTAGACTTTTCTATGGCAAATCTTTTAAAGTTAACTTGATTTTTAGTTTCTGTTTTGTTTTGGTTTGGCTTTATATGTAATACATACATACACATATATTCAACACATTGTTTGTTCACTTCATATATATATATATAATATATATATATATTAATATATATATATATATATATAATAAATAAGTAATCACACGACTCGTGTTTCAAAGTATCACTTCTCATCAGTGTGGTTTATACAATTAACAGCTACCCTGGCCGGGTTTGAGACCGCGAATGAACCTATATAATAATATATAAATAAATAAGTAATCTGCAGACACGTGTTTCAAAGTATCACTTCTCATCAGTGTGGTTATACAATTAAAGCTACCCCTGGCCGGGTTTGAGACCCGAATGAACTTTTGTTCGCCAATCTCTTCCCATTGCGTGAGCTAGTGGTTAGAGTCGTGGAAAATAGACTCATCGATTCAAGTTCAATTCCTAGACGAAGCTGTTGGCATTTCACATAGTGCTAATACCCTTGGAAAGTATGAATCCATATATTCTTCCCTCCAGCTATGGTTAAATAGTAGGCGCAGACTGGGCTCTTTAACTTTGGGTAGGTAACCAGTCTAGGAGAGGATAACTCTGAATCAAAATTCCTGAGGCAGTCGTTGATTGGTTCGTGGCATTCCTTGATGCACCATACTTCCTATCGATTGTGCCAAAAAGTGTGGAATGGTCCTACCCAAGCCTTTACCACTATAAACAAATCACTGTGTTGTTGTTCACTGGAGGAATACTCATGCGTCGAAAATCGAAGAGAGAGTCCATTTTATCTTTTTCTAAATTTTTTTATGTATATTTACCAACCCCTCTGCATGAACAGGATGCGACACAAAGGTCAATTTATTAAGTGGAATTTAATAGTTTGAATTTCAGAGTTTTTTCCTCTCTAGACTGGTTACAATAGTCATGGTTAAAGAGCCCCATGGTATTTTATCCATAGCTGAGGGAGAATTGGATTCATACCTTTCCCAAGGGTATTAGCACCTTGTGAAATGCAAACAGCTTTGTCAAGGGAATTGAACTGGGTCAATGGATCTATTTCCTATGACTCTAATCATTAGACAACGCACCTTCCAGTAAGTGTGCATATACGCCTGTAATGAGTGTAGACATGTGAAGTTTGTGGCAAGTTAGAATTCATCCTTTTCAGTTTGATGATGATGATGATTATTCATCATAATCATCAATTGAAAATTGATTAAAATAGCAATTCTTTGTCATTTTTTTTTTTTTTTTTTTTTTTTTTTTTTTGTAAAAGATTTTTTTTCTAAGATTTTATGTTTGAGGAGCAAAAAGAAGAGAAACATTTTTGGCAAAACTAAGTGATTAGATGGCTTCTTTCAATACTAAGATTAAAAAATACAAAAAAACAAAAGAATTAAAAAATAAAAAAGCCCCAAAAAGAATTAAATAAAAAATTAAAAAATAAAACAAAAAAATTTAAAAATTAAATTTTAAAAAAATAAAAAGAAAATATTAAAAAAAAAATTTTTAAAATAAAAAAGCAAAAAGAAATAGTTTAAAAAAGAAAAAGAAAAATAATTAAAAAAGAAAAAAAGAAAATAATTAAAAAAAGAAAAAAAAAAAAAAATAATTAAAAAAAAAGAAAAAAAACATGAAAACAAACATACAGAGAAATTAACATTAAATCAGTACAAAAAAAAGTGATCAACCAAAAATGTTAAAAATAAGCAATCATATCATCTGAATGTTTTTAAGATTTTTTAATTTACAATTTTTTCTTTTTTTTCTTTTTTCCAATCATGAAACATGCCAATTCAAACAAAAATATTCACTCATTGCAACTGCAAAATATTTTAAAGTACAAATTAGACTATCTAATTGATTCTAGATCATGTGTATTTCACTCGGTGAATATTTCAATTGGAAATTTATCCCCTTGGGATCAGTTCATTTGATTTTAATTTTTTTAGTTCATGTTTTTTGGAAGAGAGTAAAATAAAATGTACTTCCCATCACAGGGATTGACTCATGACCTCCTGTTATGAGTAATGTTTTTTTTTTATATATCTGTTCACACCTTTAATTAGAATTTAGAAATTTACCTTCCCTTGAGATCCAGTTCATTTGATTTAATTCTTTTAGTCATTGTTTTTGAGAGATAAATCAAAATAAATGTACTTCGCAATTACCAAAGATTGAACTCCACGACCCTCTTGTTTTGAGTAATATTTTTTTGGTAATCTGACACAACTTTCATTAGAAATTCAAAAATTCCTCTCCTTAGTGATTTGATTTAGTTTTTGTTGCATCTTGTTTTTGTAGTGGAAGCAAAAGTAAAATAAATGTACTTAACATAACAGGGATTGAACTCATGACTCCTGGTTTTTGAGTAAGTTTTTTTATAAAGATCTGTCACATGTGTTAATAGAATTTTAGAGATTTAAACTCCCGCTGGGGATCAGCTAATTTGATTTTTTTTTAGTTAGTCATTTTTTTTGCAATTGAAGAGAAAGTAAAATAAAATGTACTTCCTATGACAGGGACTTGAACTCAGAACCCTCCAGGTTATGAGCGAATATCTTTTTTTATAGATCTGTTACCGCCTTTCTTTAGAATTAAAAAAATTGCCTCCTTTAGTTGATTTGAAATTTAGTTTTGTTGATCCTTTATTTTGTCGTAAAGGGAAAGTAAAATAAAATGTACTACTGCAAACAGGATTGAACTCACGACTTTGAGGTGTGAGTAAATCGTATTTTAATAGACCTTGTTACACACCTGTAAATTTAATGGTTGGCTAATGGAGAAAATAAAAACCAACACATTACCCCCAGAAGACGTTGAACTCACAACCTCCATGTATTTATTTATGATTTGTGTGTGTTGTGTGTTAATATATAGACTAGATCTCTCTCTCTCTCTCTCTCTCTCTCTCTCTTCTCTCTCTCTCTCTCTCGTCTCTCTCTTCTCTCCTCTCTTCTCTTCTCTGTGATGCTCACCCCTATATTAATAATTGACCTTCCTTGGGAAATCAGTATTTGCTTTTTTAATTTTTGTTTGGTCTTTGTTTTTTTATGGAAGAGAAAGTAAATAAAATGTTTACCCAGCACAGGATTGAACTTACGACATTGAGTTATGAGTAATGTATTTATAGGATCTGTAACCTGTTTTTTTTCGCGGCATCTCCACATGGTGTAATGGTTAGTAAGCTCCACTCACACAAACCATTGTTAGTGAGTTCAATTCTCATTGGGCGCCCCAGTACTTTGGCCTTGTGTCATATCTAAGCTAAGGCTTAGTCAAATAATATAAAACAGAGTATTTCTCCAGCGAGGACTGGTTTGAACGCACAACCTCCAGGTTATTTATGTTTTTGTTTATATATATATATATAATATATATATATATTATAATCTGCACCCCTATTATTAATCCGACCTCGCCTTGGGAACGTTTAATTCGTTTTTTTATTTTGCTGGCCTTATTCTGTCATGGAAGAGAAAAGTAAAATAAAATATATTTTCCTATAATTAGGGACTGAACTCACGACTTTGAGGTTTGATAATGTCTTTTTATTGTTACTCTGTAATTGGGAGAGATATAAAAACCAAGACAACTTTGCTCCAGAAGACTGGACTCAGAAACCTCTTGTTTATGGATAAATTATTTTTGGGGTGGGGGCCTTGTTAATTATGATCTGTTTCAATCGAACTAATGAAAATTGAAAAGAAGTAAAAGACAGAGTGAGAGAGTTAATAAAGCTTATTTATATGTTATACTTATTGAACTATTTGCAATAGCTCTGGCAGTTTAGGGTTCGAATCACTACACAGAGCAGTTTCCTGTCTATAACCCTGCTGATGAGGCTAATATGCCGAAATTACATACAAGATTGACTTTTTCTCATTTGTTTACGGCCTTACATTTGAACAGATATGCTCGCATAATTAATTAATTATCAACTAATTAAATTTAAATTAGGTTGACATCAATAACCACTTATTCTCCAAAGATTGTCGGCCTATCGCCATGTTAACTTTATATATATATATATAATATATATATATATATATATATATATATATGATATATAAATAAACGCTTTACATTTGAACAGATTGCTCACCTAATTCATTAATTATCGACTAATTAATTTCAATTAGATATGACTTCAATAGCTCTTAATGTAAACATATGAAAACGTTGAAATTAATTAAAATCGTACAGTGGTATACACAGGCCCTGCAAGTCTAGAAAGTAATGGCTGAGAAATAGCAAAAATAAGGATTAGAGTTCCATTGTAATTTTTTTATTTTGTTTTTCCTGGTGAATTTAAAATTCCATATTTTGATGAATTTCACTTCTTTTTTGCTAATAACACTTTTATTTCTTATTAGTCGTTTTTCTTTTCTATCTAATATTTCTTATATTAACTCTGAATATTCAGTTGACAATATTGTCACAGTTGGAGGGTGTGTTAATGTGAGAATCGAAGGAAAATGGACTCGTTCCGCCCAGTTCAAATCCTGGACAAAGCTGATAGTTCACACAGCGCTAATAACCTTGGGAAAAGTAGAATCCAACTACTCTCCCCCCAGTTTTTTTATGGGGTAAATTAGTAGGGCAGACTGGCTCTTTTAATCTGTTGGTTAGGCACGCTAGTCTAGGAGAAGGAAAAACTCTGAATTCAAGATCTGTTAAAACTCACTTAAAAAATTGTCTTGTGCCACATCTGCTTGTGCGAGGGGTTTGCGTAAATACACACTTTATTCACCTATAAACATTTAGTAAGTAGTAAAATTACAAGGAAGAACAAAAAATAGCAGACTGCCACTCTTTAACCTTGGTATGGCAACCGTCTTGGAAGGAAATCTCTGATTCAAACTGTTAAAACTCCGCTTGGGGTTGTCACTACTAGATAATCTCAGTCCTAATTTAGCTGAACTATTTTACTATTTTAATTACTAATGTAGTGTGGAGTACCGTTTCATGCGCCATTACTCCCAGGTTACTCTGAACAGGAGTGGTATTAGCCTGTTAGGGTCCGCATTTATGGTTAAATAAAAAGATATGAGTTTTAAAAAAGTTTGTTTAAAATTGTGTTAAAAAAGTTTTGAATACTCCTGCAAGAATATATAAACATCTTCGCATAGAGTAACCCAACAAGTTGACTTAACCATTAAATCAACCCTGTAGCTGCCTACTGGACACTGACAAACATGACGGGCATTAGATTTTACTGATATCATTAAGTTTATTTAATAAACCGTGAAACGTACAAGGAAAAAACAATACATTTAATGACATATACCAGCATATATTCTTACGAAATACCTCAAAAATCCCAAAGAAATATAACACTTCAAGAAATAGAGGACCTTCAAATAATGGGACTCGGTGGTTTTTTGCCTCATTTGACGATTGACAGTAATAATCTGACTTCCCCTCATTCTTTTCGGTTACATTCATTAGACCGCAGAAACTAGGGAACAACATAATATATAAACTCATTAAACTAGCCCTAAATTGAAACTCTGATTGTAGTTAATATTTTATATAACAGATAAATTAATAAAAATAGAAATAATTACACTGGTCAGTTTTTAAGCGGCAGTTACAGAACCAACCAACCAACCTATATTTTACTACTAGAATAGGTCAATCCTAACCTTAGTGATCGATTTCACTGATTTTTTAAGATATTTTTTCACATGAATCAGTATAAATGGATGCGTTCAAAATATTTATCATTGCTCATTGACTAAAATAAAAATTTTAAAAAAACAATGTCCTCATTTGACAACTTAAGACATCAGAACGGCCTCCGTGGTCTCATAAAATCGTAGCCGTGGCTACTGAAAAAAAAACACAGCTACGATTGAGTCGTAGCCGAGAGGTGTGCACTTGCAAAAAAAAAACAACCACTTACACNTTTTTAATATTTCATCAATCGGTCTTACTGAAGTAATAAAAAATAAATAAAAAAATTAAAAAAACTGGTGAGACAATATTTCAGAATAAATTTATATTCTAAACATATATATCCTTTTATTTATTTATAATACTCCATATAAGCAAAAATAATATATAAAAATCATTATATATACATTTGAGTTCTTAATTTTGGTTGAATCCTATCAAAGTAATACTTGATACCATCCACTCATATATATATGAGAGAGAGAGAGAATGATATCACTAATTTGTATATATATATATATATATATATATATATATATATATATATATACATATACATAATGTTATATGCCCCACCGTCAACCGGGTGTTAGAATGCACTTTTGCAGAAGGGTAAGACTCCCTCAACGGGACCATCTGTTGGCCGTGGGTAGCAACCCGTAATGCTTAAGGATAGAACCCAGGTGGATGAGCAGTCCATGACTTGCAAAACTACACTTTGGCCCTTTCTTGGGTTAGACGGGTGGTCGAGGTGGCCCTTTCCGATCAATCAGCTGGTCACGTCAAGCCCTAGCATCTATATAATTGCCCTAACCATATTGCCCTTATGTTAAGCCCCAACCCTTCTTATCATATGGGTGCTAAAAGGCAGTGGCTGAGGGTCTACATGTTCTGGGAATGACGTTAAAATCTATCTGATGGTGAGGTTCTGGTTCTGGAGAATGTGGAGAACCCCTTTTATACCCATTACTCCCAGGTCCACTCTGACTCGAGATGGTCGTACATGTTAGAGTTTCATCAATTGGTTAAATAGTAAAATGTGTTTACAAAAACAAAAATGAGTTTCCATTAAGTTTGAACTTATATCAAATCTTTGTCGGCATTAAATGACCGACCGAGGTTGATATGCCATAAAAGAAAGAAAAAAAAATGTACTTTTCCATTTTCTTCTCTCCTATTTACTTCTATTCTATTCATTTCTGATATATCCAGGTTTAGGCATATATTATGAAGTTGGTATTTGGTATATTATCGCAGTAGTAGCTGGAATAATTAAAGTTCCAATTACCGTCGAACTGGGAAGACAAGGCAACAAACGCTTGTAATTCAAATACAAACCCGAATGCTACAAAGTCCACTGCAAAATGACAAAGTATATATAAGACTCCACAATGTCATTCAAATCAAGCAGTCAAGCAGCACTCAAGGAATGGAATCACCCAAATCACCCAGATTCATGGATGGATCATTCTTGATTCCTATTTATACCAACTGTCTTGGACACTGCTTGATTTGAATGACATTGTCATTTTGCAGTGGATTTTGTAGCATTCGGGTTTGTATTTGAGTTACAAGCGTTTGTTGCCTTGTCTTCCCAGTTCGACGGTAATTGGAACTTTAATTATTATTCAGTGGAATAGCAGTACGTATTCCGAGCAGTCGTAGGGTAGTCTGGCGAGTAAGTTTAGGCTGGTAGGATTGGGCGCTTGTACCACCACAGTGTTGAATATTTATACATGACACTGTCCAATCAGGTTATTGTGAGGAGGTACCAAGTTATTTACATATTCATTACATCAATTTTTTTCTTCTTTTCCTTTCTCCTGTCTTCTCTTCTCTCTACTCTTTCATTCTTTTCTCTTTCTTCTCTTCTTTCTTTTGTCTTCCCTTCCCTTCTCTTTTCTTTTCTCCTTTCTTTTCTTTTCTTTCTTTTCTTCTTTCTTCTCTTCTTTCTTTTCTTCTTTCTTCTCTTCTTTCTTCTCTTCTTTCTTCTCTCCTTTCTTCTCTCTTCTCTCCTTTCCTTTGTCTTCCTTTCTCTTCTCTCCTCTTCTCTCTTCTCTTCTCTCTTCTCTCCCTCTCTCTCTTCTCTCTTCTCTCTTTTCTTCTTCTTCTCTTTCTTCTCTTCTTCTCTCTTCTTTCTTCTTCTCTCCTTCTTCTTCTTCTTCTTTTCTTCTCTCTTCTCTCCTTCTCTCCTCTTCTCTCCTTCTTCTCTCTTCTTCTCCTTTCTTCTCCTCTTCTCTTCTCTCTTCTCTCCTTTCTTCTCTTCTTTCTTCTCTCCTTTCTTCTTCTTCTTCTTCTCTCCTTTCTTCTCTCTTCTCTCTTCTTCCTTTTTTCTCTCTTCTCTCCTTTCTCTTTCTTCTCTCCTTTCTCTCTTTTTCTCCTTTCTTCTCTCTTTTTCTCCTTTCTTCTCTCTTCTCTCCTTTTCTTCTCTTCTTCTCTCCTTTCTTCTCTCTTCTCTCCTTTCTTCTTTCTTCTCTCCTTTCTTCTTTCTTCTCTCCTTTCTTCTTTTCTTCTCTCTTCTCTCCTTTCTTCTTTCTTCTCTCCTTCTTCTTTCTTCTCTCCTTTCTTCTCTCTCTCTCCTTTCTTCTCTCTCTCTTTCTTCTCTCTTCTCTCTCTTTCTCTCTTCTCTCTCTTCTCTCTCTTCTCTCTGCTCTCCTTTCTCTTTCTTTCTCCTCTTCTTTCTCTCTTTCTTCTTTCTCTTTCTCTTTCTCTCTCTCTTCTCTCTCTTTCTTCTCTCTTCTCTCTTTCTTCTTTCTGCTCTTCTTTTCTTCTCTTCTTTCTTCTCTCCTTTCTTCTTTCTTCTCTCTCTCTCTCTCTTTCTTCTCTTTCTTCTCTTCTCTCCTTCTTCTCTCTTCTCTCTTTCTTCTCTTTCTCTTCTTTCTTCTCTTCTTTCTTCTTTCTTCTTCCTTTCTTCTTTCTTCTCTCCTTTCTTCTCTCTTCTCTCTCTCTTCTCTCTTTCTCCTTTCTTCTCTCTTCTCTTTTCTTCTCTCTTCTCTCCTTTCTTCTCTCCTTTCTTCTCTTTCTCTCCTTTCTTCTCTCTTCTCTCCTTTCTTCTTTCTTCTCTTCTTCTTCTTCTCCTCTCTCTTCTCTCTTTCTCTTCTTCTCTCTCTCTCCTTCTCTCTCTTTTCTCTCTTTCTTCTCTCTTCTCTCTCTTCTCTCTTCTCTCTCTCTCTTTCTTCTCTCCTTTCTTCCTCTTCTCTCCTTTCTTCTCTCTTCTCTCTTTCTCTCTCTTCTCTCTCTCTCTCTCTTCTTTCTTCTCTCTTCTTCTTCTCTCTTCTTCTCTCTTTCTTCTTCTCTTCTCTCTCTCTTTCTTCTCTCTTCTCTCTTTCTTCTCTCTTTCTCCTTCTTCTTTCTGCTCTCCTTTCTTCTTTCTTCTCTTCTTCTTTTCTTCTTCTTTCTCTTCTCTCTCTTCTCTCTTTCTTCTCTCCTCTTCTTCTTTCTCTTTCTTCTCTCCTTTCTCCTTTCTTCTTTCTTCTTTCTTCTCTCTTCTCTCTTTCTTCTCTCCTTTCTCCTTTCTTCTTTCTTCTTTTCTTTCTTCTCTCCCTTTCCCATGTCTTCCCTTCTCTTCTCTCTTCTCTCTCTTTGCGTATCACAAACTCATAAGCCATTAATATGCACATTAAACTGCATACACCTCCAGACTTCTTGTGAAAAGATGCATATGATGTGAATATAACTTTTACAAATTGTTTAGTGCAGGTGGTTTTATAACAGAAGGCAACACATACAAACTTTCTTGATTATACATAAGATAAATGAATTGTAAGAGAAAAAAAAGTAATCTGTTTCTGTGTCTTTGTAAATAAAATCTTTTAAAGTGCATTCTTTAAAAGAAACTAATTAAAAAATGATTTATAAATTTTCTTGCATTCTCAATAAAGTAGACTTTTCTATGCAAATCTTTTTAAAGTTAACTTGATTTTTAGTTTTCTGTTTTGTTTTGGTTTGCTTTATATGTATATACATACATACACATATATTCAAACACATTGTTTGTTCACTTCATATATATATATATATATATATATATATATATATATATATATATATATATAATAAATAAGTAATCCACAGACTCGTGTTTCAAAGTATCACTTCTCATCAGTGTGGTTATACAATTAACAGCTACCCCTGGCCGGGTTTGAGACCCGAATGAACTATATATATATATATATAATAAATAAGTAATCTGCAGACACGTGTTTCAAAGTATCACTTCTCATCAGTGTGGTTATACAATTAACAGCTACCCCTGGCCGGGTTTGAGACCCGAATGAACTTTTGTTCGCCAATCCTCTTACCCATGCGTGAGCTAGTGGTTAGAGTCGTGGAAAATAGACTCATCGATTCAAGTTCAATTCCTAGACGAAGCTGTTGGCATTTCACATAGTGCTAATACCCTTGGGAAAGGTATGAATCCATATATTCTCCCTCCAGCTATGGGTTAAATAGTAGCGCAGACTGGGCTCTTTAACTTTGGGTAGGTAACCAGTCTAGGAGAGGGATAACTCTGAATTCAAAATTCCTGAGGTCAGTCGTTGATTGGGTTCGTGGCATTCCTTGATGCACCAATACTTTCCTATCGATTGTGCCAAAAAGTGTGGAATGGTCCTACACAAGCCTTCACCACTATAAACAAATCACTGTGTTGGTTGTTCACTGGAGGAACACTCATGCGTCGAAAATCGAAGAGAGAGTCCATTTTATCTTTTTCTAAATTTTTTTTATGTATATTTACCAACCCCTCTGCATGAACAGGATGCGACACAAGGTCAATTTATTAAGTGGAATTTAATAGGTTTGAATTCAGAGTTTTCCTTCTCCTAGACTGGTTACATAGTCATGGTTAAAGAGCCCTGGTATTTATCCATAGCTGGAGGGAGAATTGGATTCATACCTTTCCCAAGGGTATTAGCACCTTGTGAAATGCAAACAGCTTTGTCAAGGAATTGAACTCGGGTCAATGGATCTATTTCCTATGACTCTAATCATTAGACAACGCACCTCCAGTAAGTGTGCATATATCGCTGTATGAGTGATAGACAATGTGAGAGTTTGTGGCAAGTTAGAAATTCATCCTTTTCAGTTTGATGATGATGATGATTATCATCATAATCATCATTGAAAATTGATTAAAATAGCAATTCTTTGTCATTTTTTTTTTTTTTTTTTTTTTTTTTTTTTGTAGAAAATTTTTTTTTCTAAGATTTATGTTTGAGGAGCAAAAAGAAAGAGAAACATTTTTGGCAAAACTAATGATTAGATGGCTTCTTTCAATACTAAGATTAAAAATAACAAAAAACAAAAGAATTAAAAAAATAAAAAGCCCCCAAAAAAAAGAATTAAAATAAATAAAATTAAAAAATAAAAACAAAAAATTTAAAAAATTAAATTTAAAAAAATAAAGAAATAATTTAAAATAAAAAATTTTTTAAAAATAAAAAGCAAAAAAGAAATAATTAAAAAAAAGAAAAAAAGAAAAATAATTAAAAAAGAAAAAAAGAAAAAAAAAAAGAAAAAAAAAAAAAATAATTAAAAAAAAAAAAAAAACATGAAACAAACATACAGGAAAATTAAACATTAAATCAGTACAAAAAAAGTGATCAACCAAAAATGTTAAAATAAGCAAATTCATCATCTGAATGTTTTTAAGATTTTTTAATTTACAATTTTTTCTTTTTTTTCTTTTTTTCCAATCATGAAACAATGCCAATTCAAACAAAAATATTCACTCATTGCAACTGCAAAATATTTTAAAGTACAAATTAGACTATCTAATTGAATTCTAGATCATGTGTTTTCACTCGGTGAATATTTCAATTGGAAATTTATCCCCCTTGGGGATCAGTTCATTTGATTTTAATTTTTTTAGTTCATGTTTTTGGAAGAAGTAAAATAAAATGTACTTCCCATCACAGGGATTGAACTCATGACCTCCTGTTATGAGTAATGTTTTTTTTTTATATATCTGTCACACCTGTTAATTAGAATTTTAGAAATTTACCTCCCTTGAGGATCAGTTCATTTGATTTTAATTCTTTTAGTCATTGTTTTTTGGAAGAGAAAATAAAATAAAATGTACTTCCAATTACCAAGATTGAACTCACGACCTCTTGGTTTTGAGTAATATTTTTTTGGTAGATCTGACACAACTGTTCATTAGAATTCAAAAATTCCTTCTCCCTTAGTTGATTTGATTTTAGTTTTGTTGATACTTGTTTTTGTAGTGGAAGCAAAAGTAAAATTAAATGTACTTAACATAACAGGGATTGAACTCATGACCTCCTGGTTTTGAGTAAAGTTTTTTTTATAAAGATCTGTCACATGTGTTAATTAGAATTTTAGAGATTTAACTCCCCTGGGGATCAGCTAATTTGATTTTTTTTTAGTTAGTCATTTTTTTTTTGCAATTGAAGAGAAAGTAAAATAAAATGTACTTCCTATGACAGGGATTGAACTCAGAACTTCCAGGTTATGAGTAATATCTTTTTTTTATAGATCTGTTACGCCTTTTCTTTAGAATTAAAAAAATTGCCTCCTTTAGTTGATTTGATTTTAGTTTTGTTGATCCTTATTTTTGTCGTAGAAGGGAAAGTAAAATAAAATGTACTACCTAGCACAGGGATTGAACTCACGACTTTGAGGTTGTGAGTAATGTATTTTAATAGACCTTGTTACACCTGTAAATTATAGTGGTTTGGCTAATGGAGAAATATAAAAACCAACACATTATCCCTCCAGGAAGAACCGTTGAACTCACAACCTCCATGTTATTTATGATTTGTGTGTGTGTGTGTTATATATATAGATAGATTCTCTCTCTCTCTCTCTCTCTCTCTCTCTCTCCTCTCTCTCTCTCTCTCTCTCTCTTCTCTCTCTCTCTCTCTCTCTCTCTGTGTCACCCCTATTTATTAATAATTGACCTTCCTTGGGAAATCAGTTTATTTGGTTTTTAATTTTGTTGGTCTTTGTTTTTTTTATGGAAGAGAAAGTAAAATAAAATGTTCTACCCAGCACAGGGATTGAACTTACGACATTGAGGTTATGAGTAATGTATTTTATAGATCTGTTAACCTGTTATTTTTCGGGCATCTCACATGGTGTAATGGTTAGTAAGCTCACTTCACAAACCATTGTTAGTGAGTTCAATTCTCATTGGGCGCCCCATACTTTGGCCTTGTGTCATATCTAAGCTAAGCTTAGTAAATAACTATAAAAACCAAGAGTATTTCTCCAGCGAGGACTGTTGAACGCACAACCTCCAGGTTATTTATGTTTTGTTTATATATATATATATATATAATATATATATATATATCTGTCACCCCTATTATTAATCGACCTCCCTTGGGGAATCTGTTTATTCGTTTTTTTAATTTTGCTGGTCCTTATTTCTGTCATGGAAGAGAAAGTAAAATAAAATATATTTCCTATAATAGGGACTGAACTCACGACTTTGAGGTTATGAGTAATGTCTTTTTATTGTTATCTCTGTTAATGGGAGAGATATAAAAGCCAAGACACCTTTGCTCCAGGAAGGACTGGACTCAGAACCTCTTGTTTATGGATAATATTTTTTTGGGGGTGGGGCCTTTTTAATTAGATTCTGTTTCAATCGAACGTAATGAAAATATGAAAAGAAGTAAAGAGAGAGAGTGAGAGAGTTAAATAAAGCTTATTATATGTTATACTTATTGAACTATTTGCAATAGCTCTGGCAGTTAGGGTTCGAATCACACACAGAGCAGTTTCCTGTCTATAACCCTGCTGATGAGGCATAATATGCCGAAATGTACATACAGAGATTGACTTTTTCTCGATTTGTTTACGCCTTACATTTGAACAGATATGCTCGCCTAATTAATTAATTATCAACTAATTAAATTTAAATTAGGTATGACATCAATTAAGCACTTATTCTCCCAAAGATTGTCGGCTATCGCCATGTTTACTTTATATATATATATATATATATATATATATATATATATATATATATATATATATAAAATAAACGCTTTACATTTGAACAGATATGCTCACCTAATTCATTAATTATCGACTAATTAATTTTCAAATTAGATATGACTTCAATAGCTCTTAAGTAAACATATGAAACGTTGAAATAATTAAAATATCGTACAGTGGTATATCCACAGGCCCTGCAAGTCTAGAAAGTAATGGCTGATGAAATAGGCAAAAATAAGGATTAGAGTTCCTTGTAATTTTTTTATTTTTGTTTTTCCTGGTGAATTTAAAATTCAATTTTGATGAATTTCACTTCTTTTTTGCTAATCAACACTTTATTTGCTTATATAGTCGTTTTTCATTTTCTATCTAATATTTCTTATATTAACTCTGAATATCAGTTGACCAATATTGTCACAGTTGGAGGCGTGTGGTGTAATAGTGAGAATCGAAGGAAATGGACTCGTCGACCCCAGTTCAAATCCTGGACAAAGCTATAGTTCACACAGCGCTAATAACCTTGGGAAAAGTATGAATCCAACTACTCTCCCTCCAGTTATGGGTAAATAGTAGGGCAGACTGGGCTCTTTAATCTTGGTTAGGCAACCAGTCTAGGAGAAGGAAAACTCTGAATTCAAATCTGTTAAACTCCACTTAAAAAATTGTCTTTGTGCCACATCCTGCTTGTCGAAGGGGTTTTGGGTAAATACACACTTATTCACCTATAAACATTTAGTAAGTAAGTAAAATACAAGGAAGACAAAAATAGGCAGACTGCACTCTTTAACCTTGGTATGGCAACCAGTCTTGGAGAAGGAAATCTCTGAATTCAAACCTGTTAAAACTCCGCTTGGGGTTGTCACTACTAGAATAATCTCAGTCCTAATTAGTGAACTATTTTACTAATTTTAATTACTAATGAGTGTGGAGTACCCTTTCATCGCCATTACTCCCAGGTCTACTCTGAACAGGAGTGGTATTACCTGTTAGGGTCCCATTTATGGGTTAAATAAAAAGAATGAGTTTTAAAAAATTTGTTTAAAAAATTGTGTTAAAAAAGTTTTTGAATACTCCTCAAGAATTAATAAAACATCTTCAGCATAGAGTAACCCAACAAGGGTTGATATACCATAAAATCCAACCTGTAGCTGCCTACTGGACACTGACAAACATGACGGCATTACGATTCTTACTGATATCATTAAGTTTATTTAATAAACCGTGAAACTGTACAAGGAAAAAACAAATACATTTAATGACATATACAGCATATAATCTTACGAAATTCAAAAATCCTCAAAGAAATATAAACACTTCAAGAAATAGAGACACTTCAAATAAATGGGGACTCGGTGTTTTTTGCCTCATTCTGACGATTTTGACAGTAATAATCTGACTTCCCCTCATTCTTTTTCGGTTACAGTTCATAGACCGCAGAAACTAGTGGAACAAATAATATTAAACTCATTAAACTACCCTAAATTGAATACTCTGATTGTAGTTAATATTTTTATAAACAGAATAATTATATAAAAATAAGAAATAATTAACTGGTCAGTTTTAGCGGCAGTTACAGAACCAACCAACCAACCTAAATATTTTACTACTAGAATAGGTCAATCCTAATTAGTGATCGATTTCACTGATTTTTTAAGATATTTTTTCACATGAATCAGTATAAATGGATTGCGTTCAAAATATTTATCATTGCTCATTGACTTAAAATAAAAATTTTAAAAAACAATTCCTCCATTTTGACAACTTGAAGACATCAGACACGGCCTCCTGTCTCAAAAATCGCTAGCCGGTGGCTACTGAAAAAAAAACACCAGCTACGATTGAAGTCCGTAGCCGAAGAGGTGTCACTTGCAAAAAAAAAAACAACCAACTTAGGGAGTTTTTCCTGAAAACCCAACCCAACCCTCACCCTAACCCTAACCCTAAACCCCCTAGTTAAAATTAAAAGTTTTATTACAAAATGTA
>CM042174.1:8064478-8071978 GCA_023376005.1 Doryteuthis pealeii
TATATATATATACGTGTGTGTGTGTGTGTATGGGTGTGTTTATATATATATATATATATATATAATATATGTGTGTGTGTGTGTGTATATGGGTGTGTGTATATATATATATGTGTATATATATATGTGTATATGGGTGTGTGTATATATGTGTGTGGTGTGTATATGTGTGCGTTATATATGTGTGTGTGTGTATATATATGTGTGTGTGTGTATATGTGTATATATATGTGTGTGTGTGTGTGTGTATATATGTGTGTATATATATATGTGTATATATGTGTATGTGTGTATATATATGTATATATATGTGTGTGTGTATATATGTGTGTGTATATATATGTATATATATGTGTGTGTGTATATAAGTGTGTATATATATGTGTATATATGTGTGTGTGTATATATGTGTGTGTATATATATATATATATATATGTGTGTGTGTATATATATATATGTGTGTGTGTGTGTATATATGAGAGAGAGGGGATATTTTTTATATCTACCATGAAAATCTTGTGTACTGTAGTGAAATCTTTACAATCTCGACATGAAATTCACAGCTATATATATATATAATATATAGAGAGAGAGAGAGAGAGTGAGACTGTTTTTTATAGATACTATAAAAATGCCTCGAGCATTGACTTGAGATTTGATACATTTTACAATAGTTCATATTGTTTTTAAAGTTGCTTTTTTTTTCCTAGATATTTGTCAGTGGGGAAATTATTCTTCGCGTCTTGTGAATTAGATTCTAATTAGGATCTATTCTTGTAAATTTAGTTAATTCACTCCAAATGTATTGATATTTTTCTTTTACTTAAGGGGTCCCATTATCCAAAGCATGCGAGATGTTGCCTTGTATTTGTAAAAACATGTCTGACCTGATTCTTCCGAAATCCTGCAGATTTGTGTGTCATGCTTATGTGTCGGAAAAATTAAGATAAAATTTTGATATTGGTTAGTGTTGAAATTCACTTTAGTCAGTGCTTGAGCAATGCTAACATACTCTAATAAAACTGGTTTACAAAGAAATTGAGGCAAGCATAAAAATAGCTGTTTTAACCTAATTTGGTGGTGCTGAATACAGATTTGAAATCCGTTTTTACTCATCACCTCTAGTTTTCTAGATATGAATACTGTACATATACTGTACATAAAGGCGCATATGCAATCAGGGTTATTTCTAATATTGTGTGACTTATGTCTTCTTTTTTAGTTATTATGCAATAAATGTAAGTGATAGCATTATATCATATATATATATAGCTATATATCAAGACGGATTTTGGCAGTTAAGCGTAGCCAACACGTCTCAATCAACAGCCAGTAGTGCACTGGCAGTCAGCAGATCATCTAAGAAAACACATTTCTAACTGTCTGCGGTACTATGAATTGTGTACATTGTGTCATCCAAGTATATTTATTCCGTCAATGTTCTTTATCTATCCTGCTTTATTTGTGATAAGCTGCTGCAACTGTTTAAATAAGCACGTATATAGTCTGTATATACTAAAATGAGACTATTTAAAAGAAGAAAACTAGAGGTCATAGAGTCAGGTTTATAAATTTGAATTCGGCACACCCAAATTAGTAAAAAAAATACCTATTCACATTCTCGCTTCAGCCAAAAAATATTTTTTTGTAAACCAGTGTAATAGTCGGGTCAGAAGTTATCTGCCCAAATCCAATTTTTGTACGGGTAAGTTACTTGCCCGTTGACCTTTGCTTTCAGTTATTGTTTTTTTTTTAAATAAATACTCATATCGTGTTATTAAAAGCAGTCCTGATGTGTTGCCTCATTAACTGATTGGAAGTGTTGGGATTCAAAGTTATAATATCAATTATAATTGTTGGTTGAACCAATAACTCCAATTAAGTGGTATTAAATACAACTTTATATGTACTAGCAAATATATGCACCCTCTGGGTGCAAGTATTTTAGTTAAATTTTATAATAAAATATCATATTAAATTAGAAAGGCTAATGAAACTGAATAAGAATGTAGATAAAAAGATTTTGGACAGAGGGGGTATGATTGAAAAATAGAACAACTTTGAAACTAACTCTTTCATCATTTTCCGTTACTCCCGTCTTTCATTGGTAAATTTTCCTAATTAAACTGTTTAGTTAAAATAGGAAGTAAAGAATAATATTACAGTTATTTCTTCTTGTTAAGGGATTTCTTTTAAGATTTATTGAAAAGATTTTTGCTCATATTCAATAAGATAAAACCAAAAAATTAGAAATCAATAATACTAAGCATATATTCATTAAAATCAATTTTTTAAGATCAATATGCAAATTAGCCTTCCCATTCACACTGTAAACCGTTATTTTCTTGTATATATAAATATAATTGCATGTTATTAGTATGTAGATATGGTCAACAGTATCAATAATGTAAAACAATTTTATTAATAATTGAGGTTTAAATCAAAATAAAATCATGGAGAATATGATGTAAATAACGAAAGGAATTGTGACTTGTATAGTAATATAGTTTCGGTTACAGACAGACAAACCCACAATCTCCATTATAATAAGATGAGAACATAAAAAAGCATTTATAACAGAAATACAGATACAAGATAGATATATAAGTAATACATAAGGTAGACATGCAAACGATACGATAATGAAGTACAACATAGATACATAAATGTACTTATAAATGATATGCAGAGTTCATGAGACAAAGTCACTTACTGACGTAGTCTGTGTGGTTTGTGTTGTTTTTTGCACACGGTTATATGATATCAAGTATTTCTGTCTAATACAAATAATTTGTAAACAGGTTTACTTGATCCATAGAGGAGATCCTAACAAGTGCTACAACTTCAAGTCTGAGTGGACCAGGGAGTAATGGCAATGAAGGGACATCCCATTCTCCCAAGAGTTTGTAGAGGCTGGTGTTGCGTGTTCCAACTTCACAAATAATATTTAAAATGACGATAAAATAACAAGACACAGTTTAGGCAGAAAATACGGAGAAATAACAAAGACAAAGCATGTATTTAATGAATAACAAATAAATTTATTCTGAGAATAAATTTGTATAAATAAAAAATTGGATACATGGCCGAGTGGATAAGGCAGTTAGTTAAGACAGTTCTAAGTGACAGTTATCTCTGGAACCCGAGTTCAATCCTGAGTGAAAGCAGTTAGAAAAATAATTAACACAACTCCTACTCCAGCTATGGTTAGCGGAATGAGAACAGGATACCCCCGTGGAATAAATAAAGGGTTAGGTTCAAAGTTCCGTGATGGCTCCCGAATACAAGAAAGTTCTCGAGTTCGAAAAGAAAGTTCCCGAGTCCGTGAAGGTTCCCGAGTCCGACAAGAAATACCCGAAGAAGGCCGGAGGGTATATCGGCCGAAACGTTGTACAAATAACAATGAAGATGGGGACAATAGTCCGAATAACGCAGATAATACTAATCTTCAAGCCTCATCTTAAACATTCAGAGAAACAGTAAAAAAATATGTGAATGTTCACAACGTTAATATGAATGCAAAAATTTGTATATAGGATTAGCCAAGTTCGATAGGAAAATAAAGTTTTGGTATGTACGATCTGAGAAATGGATTCGTGATGTTAATCGCAGTGGCAAGATGATGGCTGTTAGTATACAGTAGTAAACGTGAAAACTGTCGTTGACTTAGAAGGTTGAAGTGTTGTGTTTGTCATCAGCAAGTCAAATTGTTTGCTGACATATGTTTCTTCAATTAAAAAAACTAGTGATCGCTAAAGTTGTTGTCATCGACCGCGGAGCGTCGTTTAGCACTGCCTTGAAGTTAAATGGAATCTGACTATTTGTTAATTTGGTCTGTCTCTTAAATAATTCTTAGGTGGCTCCGATCTCGATATTCTATTTTGGTGCTACAGCGCGGACGTAGTGTTAAGTACCTGATTTTGTCCAATCGAACTCTGACAAATGTATAATCTATTTTCCTTAAGTTTGGAAAAAGAATTGTGTTTGTGTGATTTTTATGTTTATCTGGTAATTTATGAGGAAGTGTGTCCCGGTCTCATGCCTCAGAAATTGCTACCAGGTGAATATTAAAATAACGTCCCCAGCTATGTCGTCTCGGTGGTGTTACTTGAAAGAAAACAACCAACTTAGGGCGTTAAATGTATTTTCACTTACCCTGGGTCACATCGATATGAATTTTTCCTTAAAATGGTCCCTAGGCGCATGGGTACCGATTTTGACAATTGGGGTTTGTCAAAAAGGCGTGAAGCAATTACTCTTAAGTAGAAAGTCTCTATTTAATAAGAAAATAAAAGAAATGTTTGGGTTGCTAAGATCTAGGCAAGAAGAACATTTCTATATGGCATAAACTTTTATTACAATACATTTCTATGATTGTTCTGTTTTAATAATACTTATTTATATATTTTATCAGTCTCAATGTTAAAACTAGAGCAACACCATCTGAGTGGACCTGGGAGTAATTGCAATGAAGGGACATCCCACTCTCTCAAGATGCAATATAGTAACTAGTTTACCTCGTGGTTTCCACTTGAATTGTACTGTTTTGTTTTTTTGTTTTTGTTTGTTTTTTAAAATTATCAATGAACTTTTTGCAATCTGAACAGACACCTGGGACGAATTCAGATTCTTGGGTCGCCATTTTTAAATCATGCAAATCTATAATGAACTAATTGCTGTAAAAACCTGCTTAAATGTTAGGGAAATAAATTTTATCACGTTTATTTATTCATAGAAATGTTTAACCGAATTATAAAGACTTGAATGAGTATTCTATTCACCATAAAATGTTATATGAATTTCATTAAAGTAGAAATGCAATACAAACATTGAATGAAAACTTGTTCTGTGTTGCTCATCAATAAGTACAGACCTAATACTTTTATAAAAATAAATATTAATATGGTGTAATGGTTATCGTCATAGGAAATGAACACGGTGATACGAGTTCAAATCCTGTACGTGGCTGGATGCATTTCCCATATCAGCGGAAACAGACAGTTAGCAAGACACGTGCCGCACAGCAGCTGAGCGGCTTAATATCGAGATTAATAGGTCGTCATACACCACATTTTAAGAATAGTCTCGAGTATCTTACGAGAGGTACAGCCCAGGTGTTTATTCCCTTGATGAGGTTTCTGCCACAAAGCTTGGTTTCTAGAAGCTTTGTTGTTCTTCTGGGTGATTCTATGTTTTCCTATGCAATTATATTTTCTTTCTTTCTTTTTTCTTTCTTTCTTTCTTTCTTAGTTCTATGTTTCTTCTTTCTTTCAGTTCTATGTTTCCTATGCAATTATATTTTCTTTCTTTCTTTCTTTCTTTCCAGTTCTATGTTTTCCTATGCAATTATATTTTCTTTCTTTCTTCTTTCTTTCAGTTCTATGTTTTCCTATGCATTATATTTTCTTTCTTTCTTTCTTTCTTTCTTTCTTTCCCAGTTCTATGTTTTCCTATGCAATTATATTTTCTTTTTTCTTTCTTTCTTTTTTTTCCAGTTCTATGTTTTCCTATGCAATTATATTTTCTTTCTTTCTTTCTTTCTTTCTTTCCAGTTCTATGTTTTCCTATGCAATTATATTTTTTTTCTTTCTTTCTTCTTTTCTTCCAGTTCTATTGTTTCCTATGCAATTATATTTTCTTTCTTTCTTTCTTTCTTTTTTCCAGTTCTATGTTTTCCTATGCAATTATATTTTCTTTCTTTCTTTCTTTCTTTTTTCCAGTTCTATGTTTCCTATGCAATTATATTTTCTTTCTTTCTTTCTTTCTTTCTTTCCAGTTCTATGTTTTCCTATGCAATTATATTTTCTTTTCTTTCTTTCTTTCTTTCTTTCCAGTTCTATGTTTTCCTATGCAATTATATTTTTTTCTTTCTTTCTTTCTTCCAGTTCTATGTTTTCCTATGCAATTATATTTCTTTCTTTCTTTTTTCTTTCTTTCCAGTTCTATGTTTTCCTATGCAATTATATTTTCTTTTCTTTCTTTCTTTCTTTTCCAGTTCTATGTTTCTATGGCAATTATATTTTTTCTTTCTTTCTTTCTTCTTACTTTTCTTTTATTTCTGTTTGTTTGATGGTGTCTGCTTCCAATATTCCCTGATATTTATAGTTCTCTTTTTCTCCAAGTGTCCTTCTAATCAGGAACGTAAGTAATCTCTGGGGGTCACAGTCAAGTCCGACGCAATGTTCTTCCAATTGACAGTCTCCAGTCTAAACACTCTCCCAACAGTATCACGCTCGTCTCAACAACAAAATGCTACTGCAGTTGTTCTCATCTGGTCTGGGAGGGCAGGTCCTTAAATATACATCAATCCTCACCACATGCAGGCTCCCCACTCTGAATTGTCCGTGCAGCACGTGCGACACTCGTCAGCACTACAAGTACGCGTCAATCCTCACGGCGCGACTGTTTACATCCGGGTTACTCTGCACTGCTCGTCCACAACCCTTTCGCATTCTGAAGGACGCGGGTTCGACTCTAGGTCAGTCCTGCACGCCAGGCAAAGCCTAGCCTGCTTCCTTCGAGAATACGGCAAGTATTCACGCCCGCCACACCGTGTTCTCTCGCTACAGTCCTGATTTCTCCTGTTCTATTTCCTTCGCCGTTTTATTATTTCCTTTCTTCATCACGAGTATGGCACACTTGTCAATGCCAAATTCCATTCCTATATCTTGGCTGTAGATTCTTATGGTTTGTATAAAGGTTTCCAGTTTTTTTCATTTTTGGCAAAAATCTTGATGTCATCCATGTACATAAGATTATTTATTTTTCCTGTGATTTTGTAAAAATATATCTCGCTGTTTATTTCTTAAGTATATGACTGAGTGGCAGTATTGCTATGAAAAAAAAAAGCAGTGGTAATAGGGAGTATCCATACCTCTTTGTATTTTCACCTCTGCTAAGGTCTGTCCTCCCGCATTTAATTCTACATTCAAATTTTCCATGACTTTATCTTTTACACTACATTACAAAATGAATAGGATACCCCATTCATTACTCTGTATATGTAAATATATGCACATACACTGATATTTATATACGCAGATTATCTATATGTACGTTGAGTTCTGCAAACATTTTGGCAAAACTTGCAAATCGGTCGGAAAATTAAAACATATTACAGGCTGACCCAGAAAAAACAGAACCCAAATTATTTATTTATTTTCCCATTAAACTAACCATAAACCCCATCCCTAATCCCTAACACTAACCCTAAACCTCCATAGTTAAAATTAAGTTTTATTACAAAATTTGTTGGTTCTGTTTTTTCTGGGTCACATTGTATAAAGGGTGACCCAGAAAAAGCAGAATCCAAATTATTTATTTATTTTCCCATTAAAATAATCCTAACCCTAACCCCCTCTAGTTAAAATTAACAGTTTTTATTGCAAAATTTGTGGGTTCTGTTTTTTCAGGGTCACCCTAATTTTCGATCGATTTGCATCCAGTCAGGATTGAACTCGCTATTTAGTAGTAGTCGATCAGTAAAACAGCGTATATCT
>CM042174.1:8076978-8112770 GCA_023376005.1 Doryteuthis pealeii
AGAATATTTCATCTACGATTTAAACCTGCACTGCTCTGCTATTTTAGCATTGAGCCCATTTATATGCTATATCCTTTCATATTCATTCTCCATTATATTATATTTAGAACTATGTATATGAATTGTCAATGTATTGTATTCTCCATTTCATAAGTTCAAATGTCTGAAGGGGATGAGTTTCAAAATTCAATGTTTTCAGTTTATTATGTTCATTGAGAAAAATGTAGATTTTAACATAAACTTAAAATTGCCAAAAGTTACCAAACTTTGGTTGCTATAATATTCCATTGTCAAATAAACAAATAAAATTCACAAGATTATTCAAGATAATCTGTAGAGTCGATCTCAATCTGAAAGAGAAGAAAGTGTTGTTGGCAGAAAATCCCCATCTGATTTTTTTTTTGTTTTATAAAAAGAAAAATTTGATATTCATCAATTTGCACAAAGGAAATTTTGATTAAAAGTGAAAATGATCTTTTGATCAAACAAATCCCTCAATGAATTTTGATATGACTGTTCATTTGAAAATAATGATTAAATATATGCTCTATGGAAGACCAGAAGTGACAGCAACTAAAACAGTGTGCCGTAGAAGAACGGTGTTTGGTTGATTTTGTGATTTTTATTCTAAATTCATTTTTTATCTTTTATCCGTTTTCTATTTTGATTTTGTTCTTGTGAGTTACGATTTTTGCGAGACCTGTTACCAAGTGAAAGAAACCTGGCCTTTTTTTTTTAAATAGTTTTTGGGTTTGCAATGAACACTGATTTGCATAGATGTACGCACTTACTTGGTATGGGTTTGAGTAGTAATGTGTGATCGAAGTTTATGTGTGTAAATAGGGCGTTTTGAGTGTCGTTTGTATTTATCGATCTTTTATGCTCATAGATACGTTTGTCAAGGTTTATCCTGTATTTCCTTGTATAGAATAAATGAGAATAATTAACGATTAAGTGATAACAAGACATTCCAATAAATTTATCCGTGTTAATACGTCCTGGTGGGAGGTCAGGAAAATATTTACTTTTCATGTAAATGAAATGCAATACATTTTAATGCACAAGTGATTTGTAAGGATAAATGTACTTTCGACCATCATTGTTCATTGTCAAGGACGTGGATACAACTAAGTACGACTGCTATGCTCGAAAGTACATGTACTCGGATTATAACATTAAGAATTCGGAAAATTTTAAAATTTCATTTTTTAAAATCTGTTTGAAAATGTCAATATGGAGGATATTCTCTTCTTTTTGAGGGAAATAAAATTATACCATAGAATATAGACATGAAACAAATCAGTACCATACAACATAACCCCCAATAATGTTAACATATTGTCAAAACCAATTACTAAAAGTCTATATATATAGATACATGATATGAAGTGAACAATGTGTTTGAAATGGCGAAGGCCGACAATTTTTGGGGAGATTATGTGCTTAATTAAAGTCATACCTAATTTGTTAATTAATTAATTATAATTAAATGAATTAGGCGTGCATATCAGTTTAAATGTAAAGCGTAAACAAATCGAGAAAAAGTCGATCTCTGTATGTACATTTCAGCCTATTAGGCCTCTTCAGCAGAACTATAGACAGGGCAGTGCTTTGTGCGTGATTCGAACCCTACCTGTCAGGTTGACAGGCGGACACTCTAACCATTACACTAGCAGGCTTCCCCAGAGTTTCTCGTTATTTTAAACTGATATGTATTTCGCAATTTTTGGGTGTCTTATAGCACGACAGTATGAAGTGAACAAACAATGTGTTTGAAATGGCGAAGGCCGACAATTTTTGGGAGATTATGTGCCTAATTAAAGTCATACCTAATTTGTTAATTAATTATAATAGGCGTGCATATCGGTTTAAATGTAAAGCGTAAACAAATCGAGAAAAAGTCGATCTCTGTATGTACATTTCAGCCTATTAGGCCTCATCAGCAGAGCTATAGACAGGGCAGTGATACACGATATGTATTACACCATAACCGGTAGGCATGACATAACCTCGGACGGATTGAAATAATCAATAAACAAACAAACTTTATTTTTTAAAACTATTTTATACTCAAACAAGGAATCAACCACAGTGCAAAACACGTCAACCACCCTGCACTGTCAAACATTTCCTTATAGAATGTAGATAAATATCCCAACACAAATAATATGAAGGATATTTTTGAGAATACTAACATGAATATGTTATCCTTCTTGAGAGAAATAAAAAAGATACTGAAAATTAAGAATCAGATATAAAATACATAGAAAAAGTTTATTATCCCTAAGAGCAGGGGTCACCAAACTGCGGGCCGGACGTCCCGCGAAAGCATTTTATCTGGCCCGCCGACGGTACTTAAATTTTTTGTTAAAACAGGATATTTAAATTGTGTCAGAACGTCTTGGGTTCCGCAAGATGTTCTGACACTATTTGAATTTAAATATCCTGTTAAGCTTACTAAATCCTCATGCACTTGACTACGGAATAAACCCATCGAACGAAATTGACTGATAAACATTTGAAAGCAATTCTCTTGATTGGATGTAGCAATTCCAACCAAACATTGACAATATCTTGAAAGGCAAACTTCAATTTCAGAATTCTCACTAAACTTTCTGCCAATGTTGCGTTCTTTGATAATGTTTTGAAAATAAATATGTTGGTTAAATTTGTTTTTGTGCATCTTACGCCACTAATCCATGAGTATAATATGGAAAGATAAATTTTGTTTTACATCTTTTTCTAAGAGCTTTCGTTTTGGATAGCAAGTATTAAACACTGATAATGAGGCCCGCGCTCGTTTTTTTTTTTCCATTATCCGGCCTACCGTGAAAAAAGTTTGGTGATCCCTGCCTAAAAGAAAAACAGCACCCATATATCTTTATTACTACATCTGTTTCTCAAAATCAGCCACCCGTGTTAGACACAAATAATTGTAGTATATGAATTATTATCATAGTATTGAGAATCTTCTGCTGTCTTCAGTCTGTATACAGTAGGGATACCCATTTTTCGTCTGTTTTTCATTTTATCTTCATATGGTCGCCAGAGTTGCCGTAAAATCCGTGTTTACAAAATAAATTTAACATTCAATCGTCTGTAAACAATTAACCGGATTTTGACGGTGTAAATGAAAAAAATGTCCCCACGAATCGAAATCGCAAAAGCCTTAAGGTCATATGGTCCGAAGATTTTTATAAGTTTCTATATGAGATTGTTTTAGTAAAAAAAAAAAACATGAATTCTGAATTCTGCTAAAATTGCCATATTATTCTTTTTCAAACGTTTACTTGCTCTTTTAATTGAATTGCCAAGAAAAAACATTTTTTTTAAATCTAACTAACGTCTGACGGTTCTTTTCGTAAAAATTTGACTTTTAATTGATTTTTCATATTTTTTTTAATTTTTTAAAGCCAGTAGTCATAACTTGTTTTTGGCTACGTTAGATTTCAATTGATTAAATGGTGCAAAAATGTAAATACAGTTTTCGTTCATAATTTTCATTATTTCCGTAAGCTGAAAAGATTTTTAAAAATCATCAGTAGTTTTTTTAAATTTATCTTCTTTTGAATGGTCTAAGAATTTTGAAAATAATATTAACCTTTATTCAAATTTCATTGTGTTAAATATAGGAGAGGGTAAATTTGAGACGGCAGATTGGACATTCCTAATATGTTTTTTTGGTTTTTATTCCGCAGTCATGTTTCTGTTTCCTCGAGCCTTAAATTTTTCAGGCATAAATTTCATTAATTTAAAGTAATATTCTTTGTTAAAATGATTCCACATTTTTTGAATGGAAGTTAATAGATTTTAATTTCTTTTTATTATACAATTAACACCTTAACTGATAATATTTCAATCAGCTAATTCTGTTTTTATTTTTATTTTTCTAAGGAGTGATTTTTATAGGCCCAAAATAACTAGCCAGGTTATTTTTCCTTTTTCTTTCTTTTTCTTTCATGTAACATTATTATCATTATTATTACAAAATTGATCAATATTTTAAAGCATGCAAATAGGACAAAGCTCTTAAATTTAGTGAGTTGAAATAATTCTTCATGATAATTCCAGTCAGGACATTGGGTTCAATCAAAATCATGGACAAATGCTGTTCTGAGAGAATTATTATTGTTTTGAAATAAACTTGAGAGAATAGTCTATGGGTTTGGTTGTTCCTACATTTGGGGTCTGAATTATGGTAATTTCTGGTGAAATGTGGGGTATATATTTTAGGTACCTCTTTTAATATAATATACAGTATTTGTTTTTCTACTAGTCATCTCTCTGTTTCTTTGAGCCTTAATTCTTTAAGTCATGAATTTCATTAATTTAAATTAATATTCTTTGTCAAAATGATCCCAACTTTTTTAACACCTTAACTGATAATATTTCCATCAGTTCTTGTTATTTGATTTTTTAGGACTGATTCTCATGGGCTCAAAATAACTAGCCATGTTAAAAAATTAATTTTATTTTTATTTTTTTAATTTAAAAAAAATTGAATTACATCACTAAGTAGAACTGAGCCTATTCTAGTAGTGACCACCCAAAACGGAAATGTGAGATGTTTGAATTCAGAGTTTTCCTTCTCCTATACTGGTTGCTTAATCAAAGTTAAAGAGCCCAGTCTGCCCCATTATTTTACCTATAGCTGGAGGGAGAATATTTGGATTAATACCTTTCCCAAGGGCTTTTTTTTCATGTAACATTATTATGAACACTGACAGCAAAATTGTATCTTGGGCTAGACGGGCGGTCGGAGAGGCCCTCTCCGATCAATCGGCTGGTCACGTCAACCCCTAGCACCTATATGATTTCCCAACCCTATTGCCCTTATGGCAAGTCTCAAGCCCTTTTTATCATATGGGTGCTAGAAGGAGGTGACAGGGTCTACATGTCATGGGAATGACGTTAAACTCTATCTGATGGTGAGGTTCCAGTTTTTGAGGTTTGGGGAATATGGAGCACCCCATTCATCACTATTGCTGCCTGGTCCACTCTGACCCGGAGTGGTAGTACCTGTTAGGGTCCCATCTATGGGTTAAATAGAAAAATGTATTTATAAAAAAATTGTATTATCTATTAAGAATTGATTTATTTCAAAACTTTATCGGCATTAAATGACCCACTGAGGTTGATATGCCGTAAAACAAACCAAACCAAACCAATGACAGCAAAATTGATCCACATTTTAAGCATGCAAATAGAACAAATGATTCACTGAAGAATAATTATGATTCTTCCATAGGCGAACACCTTATAGATAGCCGTAGTTGGGCCAATTCATTTAGTTTTCTGTTGAGAGCAAGTCTCACTCATTTTACCATCTTAAAATTTTAGAGACTTTATATATTCTGATCAGTAAGCCTGCTCTTTGCAAACAAAGAGAGGGCTTGCTTGGTTTAAATATTATCAATCCGTAGTCTCATTTTTCCTCCCCTTTTTGGAGAAAAGAATATAATGTGTTCTTTTCTTTAAGAGTTGAAATAATTATTCATGGTGGTTTCAGTCAGGACATTGATTCCAACTAAAGTCATGGACAAATAATGCTCTGAGAGAATTATTATTGTTTTGAAATAGACTTGAGAGAATAGCCTATAGGTTTGGTTGTCTCTATATTTGGGGTCTGAATTATGGTAATCTCTGGTAAAATGTGGAGTATATAGTTACAATATATATTTTAATATATGAATAGGTTTTTGGTACACTAGAATTTGTATAGCACCAAAAGTGGAGGAATCATATGTAATTAGGGAGAATATTTTATTAAGGAATAAAATATAAAATAAAGGGTGGGGGTACATGAAGGCCTTTTCAACCGGTACTTTTCAAGTGATACACCGGTGACAAATAAAAGTCAGATTGTATAGGAAATTTATAAGAAACGAATGGGGTGAGCCAGAGGGGGACAAATAAAAAAAAATAAAAGGGGGAAAGAGGGGGGTATGTATGAACCCTAGTTTGAAACAGGGTTAGAAGTGTCTCCCAATAAATAGAGGGAGTGCTTTGGAGTTTGTTTGCACAGAGTAGGCCGGAGAAAAGAGATATAAACAGCTTCAAGGATGGTTAAATGCTGTTTTGACCTAGCTCTGTGCAAAATGGAGAAGCACTCATCTGAATAATCTTTTTTACAAGCATTTATAGATAGATGCTCGGCTAGATGCTTTTAATATATATATATACACAATATTTTTTTTTTTCAGCAGAACATTTTTCTATGTTTTCTAAAGTCTTAATTTTTTCAGGCATAAATTTGATTAATTTAAAGCAATATTCTTTGTTGAATGACTGTGAATAGATCTTTATTTATTTTTATTATACAACTAATACTTTAACTGATGATATTTCCATGATTAATTATTGTTCCTTGGATTATATATTTTGTTTCTTTTATTAAAAGTCAAACTGTTACTTTGAATTAAACCTAATGAGACCAAATAATAAATTGAATTAATGAACATTTTGAGGATTTTTAACAATACAAATATTTTATTGAATAAAGAGAATCACTATAATAAAAAACGTGAAATATTTTTTAAACTGCAAAATAAAATAAAAAATGTTGCTTCAAAATTAAATAATTTGATAACAAAAGCAAAAGGTCTAGAAAGGAACACGTGTCCCGATTACGCACTCCTTTATTCTCAATCAAGAACAACAACCACAGTGTGAAACATGTAAAACACCTTTGACTGTTAAATACTTATTTACGGAATGCAGGGTTTTTACTCGCATCAGAAACCGTCATTTTAATGCAAATAATATGAAAGATCTATTTAAAAAATTCAACAACGAAGACATTCTGTCCTTTTTGAAGAAAAGAAAATTATACCATAGAATATTGACATAAACCTAATTAGTACCATACAACTGAAGAATAATTAAAGTTCCAATTACCGTCGAACTGGGAAGACAAGGCAACAAACGATTGTAACTCAAATACAAACTCGAATGCTGCAAAGTCCACTGCAAAATGACAAAGTATATATAAGACTCCACAATGTCATTCAAATCAAGCAGTCAAGCAGCACTCAAGGAATGGAATCACCCAAATCACCCAGATTCATGGATGGATCATTCTTGATTCCTATTTATACCAGCTGTCTTGGACACTGCTTGAGTTGTGCTTAGTTACCTGCTGTTATTAAAACCAACAGTAGACTAACTGGCTTCAATAACAACAAGATCCCCAATGATGCTAACACATTGTTAAAACCGTTAACTACAAAAGTGTAAATATAAATACACATCATATATTACTTCCTTAGAGGTGCGTAATGATTAGAGTCGTAGGAAATGGAATCGTCGACCCGAGTTCAAATCCTGGACCATGCTGTTTGCATTTTCACATAGAACTGATACTCTTGGGAAAGGTATGAATCTAACTAGTGTCCTTCCAGCTATGAATAAATAGTAGGGCAGACTGGGTTATGTTAACTGTAGATTCGTCCAGAATTTAAACTCTGGTCGACGGGTCCATTTCCTACGACTCTAACCATTAGACCACGCGCCTCCAACTGATGTTCATATGTTCATAGATTGGTTTGCTTTGTTTAATGGCATATCAACTTGAGTGGCTCAGTTAATGCCGATAAAGTTTTGATATAAAGTCATTCTTAATGGATACACAATTTTTTTAGAAATACATTTTTCTATTTAAGCTATAGATGGGACCCTAACAGGTACAACCACTCTGGGTCAGAGTGGACTAGGGAGCAATGGTGATGAAGGCGTGTTCCACATACCCCAAACCTCCAAAACTGGAACCCCACCATCAGATAGTCTACATGTCCTAGGAATGACGTTAAACTTTCAGCCACCGCCTTCTAGCATCCATAGGATGAAAAGGGTTGGAACTTGCCATAAGAGCAATAAGGTTGGAGCAATCATATAGTTGCTAGGGCTTGACTCGACCAGCCGATTATATCGAAGGGGGCCTCTGCGACCGCCCGTCTAGCCTAAGTTAGGATCTAAGTGGAGTGTTGCAGGTCATGGACTGCTCATCCCCCAAGATTCCGTCCTTAAGCACAACAGGTTGTCCCATTGGGACAGTCGGTGCATTCTAACGCCCCAGCCGACAGGGCGGCGAAAATCATACCCCTAGACAAACGAGCCACTTGTCCTTTCATAGATTTAATCTTCGTTCTCATAAAACATTTTAAAATTATTCAATATTTTGTTATGGCGGACGGATTTTGAAAAAGAAAAGAAAGAAAGCAAAAATGTTCGTCTGGAAATGTTTATTTTCTTTTGGCTTAATAAATCTCATCAAGGTTGAGTTTTTAATCCGCCTTGTGTGTTTCTATAAGCAGGGTGGGTACGTGTTCGGGAAGGGGGGGAGCTGACTAGGGTCCCAATATAATTGGGTGGGAGGTAAAAGGAGAAACGTAATTCATAATCGACACCCCCATTAAACAAAACCACTGTCATGATATTCTGATATTTTCTTAGAATATCATTTAATAATAGCAAGGGGGTTGACTATTTGTTAGAAAAGAAACGGAAAAAATATAAAAAGTTAAATAAATAAAGGGGAATTAAGAGTTGCTGCCCTTGGCAGAAAAAAAGGGGTTAATTCCCTTAGGTTTGTTTTGAAAAATACCCGCGAAAAAATTGAAAGAGGCAGACGATAGAATTCACAGACGGTAGTTCAGAGAGACAACAGAATTCAGAGACGAACGGAACACGAGAGGGGTCTCTCCGACCGCCCGTCTAGCCTAGGTGGAGTGTTCCATGATATGGAGTGCTTAGACACCAAGATTCCTTCCTTAAGCCTCACAGGTCGCCACCTACAGCCAACGGATGGCCCCATTAGTGGGGGGGGGGTCTTACCCCTCTACAGTGGTGCAGTCGGTGTATTCTAAAGGCCCAGCTGACAAAATAGATATCATTGGTATATTTTATCAATAATTGAACTATTTCAAAGTCAACGTCCTCTCTTTAGAAATATTCAGACTTGATTACTTGGAGGTGAAGTATGTGTGTGGGAGAGTGGTTGTGTTGGTAAGTTGGTGGATGGGTGGGTGTTAATTATTTGAATCTTATCAATTTTGTAGTTAACAAAAATAAATCAACTTTTGAAGTGCTTATCACACAAAATTTTAATAATTTTTATATTTCTTTTTTAATCATCAGATTCTTTAATTATTTATATTCAATTCATTTTCAAATAGAAAAAGAAATTAAAAGTAAACAAGATGATTCTGTTTGATTGATTGAATTGAGGAAAAAAGAATCTGACATTAAGAAATGCAATGATTTTTCAGATTCAAAAGTAGAAGGCTTCCGCTGGGGATATGAAAACTAGCTGATGTTCTTATAGGGTACAAGTAAGCTTTTATGTTGGTATCTATCTATATATATATATATATATATATATATATAAAGAGAGAGAGAGAGAGTGTGAGAGATAAATAGATATAATTAGATTCAAAAGTAGAAGGCTTCCGTTGGGAATATCAAAATTAGCTGATGTTGTTATAGGGGTCCATATATGCTTTTTGTCGGTATTCATCTAATATATATATATATCTTATTATAATGGACATTGTGGGTTTGTCTGTCTGTAACCGAAACTATATTACTATACAAGTCACAATTCCCTTTATTATTTACATCACAATCTGCATGGTTTTATTTATATTTAAACCTCAATTATTAATAAAATTGCTTCACCTTTTTATTAGTGTTGTCCATATCTACATACAAATAACATGCAATTGTATTTATATATACAAAAAATAGCGGTTTACAGTGTGAATGGGAAGGCTAATTTGCATATTGATATTAAAAATGTGATTTTATTAAATATGTGCTTAGTATTATTGATTTCTAATTGTTTGGTTTTATTTTAATGAATATAAGCAAAAATCTCTTCAATGAATCTTAAATGAAATCTATTAACAAGAAAAAATAACTGTCATTTTATTCTTTACTTCCTCTTTTAACTAAATACTTAAATTAGAAAAAATAACAATGAAAGACGAGAGTGATGGAAGAGTAAGTTTCAGTTGTTATATTTTTCGATTATACGCCATCTGTTCCAAATCTTTTTGTCTGCATTCTTATTTAGTTTCATTAGCCTTTCTAATTTTATACGATATTTTATTACATTAAATATATGCACCCGGAGGGTGCATATATTTGCTAGTATATATAAAAAGAGAGAGAGATATATAATTAGATTCAAAAGTAGAAGGCTTCCGTTGGGAATATGAAAACTAGCTGATGTTCTTATTGGTTCCATATATGCTTTTTGTCGGTATTCATCTAATATGTATATATATATATATATATATATATATACAGAGAGATATATATAATTAGATTCAAAGGTAGAAGGCTTCCACTGGAAATATGAAAACTAGCTAATCCTATTTTCACTAGCGCTAGACCAAGGAGATTGTTTTTAGCGTGTGAGGTGGAGCGCCACACCTACCATCAGCTCCTCGCTTTACGGCACAGATACCTGTGCTACTCATGTGCTAAGTTGGCGAGAGCTGGTATCGAACCTGGAAGCATATGGTTCCTAGTAGGACGCTCTACCGACTGAGGGGGTCTCCATTCTATTGACAAAGCCGTGGGAAATAATAACTCTTCTAGGTGAAGTTAACTCTAAAATCAAAACTGGTGAAGGAAGCCCCAATATTAAACCTCCGCTGACTCGTAGGTATCCTTTGAGTCTAAGAGAAACTATTAATGAAATAAAACCTGCGGTTTACATAGTAACTAGTTATCTTGCAATGTTTGTCATTAGTTTGTATTTATGTAGACCCAGGGAGTAGCAGAAGTGTTGTTATTGGCATTTCAGTCTCGGAAGACTATGATAAAGTTTTTTATGTGCCCCTGAAGTTACATCGCCTCCTGTGACTGTGAAGTCCGATGTTTGAAAAACATTCTCGACCACAGATGTCACATGTGAAGGCTGTCTCTGAAGATGTTAATGTGCCAATGCTTTGTTGCCGCTGCTTTCTTCTAGACCTCTTAGCTTCATGGTAAGTTCGAGTGACTTACTATGTTATCTTGCTATGTTTGTTATTATTTTGTAATTATGTAGACCCAGAGAATGGCAGAAGTTTTGTACAAGCCGAATAATTAATGAAGATGTTTCAGTTGTAATTTTGCTGGTAAAGACACCTATCATCATGTATATTGGTGTATATATATGTATGTTGAAATGAAAATCAAAGGAAAGAAAATGTTGAATGGATAAAATTGGATTTATTTTATTTCAACTCACACGTGTTTCCGCCAGGAGTTTATCCATGTATAACTGTATTCTATCTATTATTATTTAGATATAAAATAAAATAGAATAATAATAATAGAAAAAACTACAGAAATTTTTTAGTATACAAAGAAATAACCTCTGATTTTGTTCCTTATATTCTCCAGCCATCTTCTCTCTTTTTCAAAATCCGTCGCATGCGACGATGACGTCAACATAACTGTTTTCTCCATCGCGTTAGAACACTTTCTTCAAGCGATTTCAAAAAAGTTATTTTTTCGAACATCACAGAAATTCTCCATATTTCAACCGATTTCATTTAAAACAGTAAGGATTTACGAAGGCCGTTACTTTTTTTTTTTGTATACTAAAAATTTTTTTTGTAGTTTTTCTATTGTTATTTTATTTTGTATTTAAAATAATAATAAAGAGAGTACATATATACATGAATAAACTCCTAGCTGAAACACGTGTCAATAAAATAAAATAAATCCTATTTTATCCATTCAACATTTTCTTTCCTTTATTTTCATTTCAACATAGCGTCGGGTTCGCTTCTATTTTCAACTTTATATATATATATATAATGTATATTTTGTAGGCAGGTGTTATTAAACAACACGGAACATTTCTTCTTCATGATCTTGTATCTTTTGTATCTTTTCCAGTCTTCTGGCTATCTTTCTAATGTCAGAATCTAGTTGAAATAAAATTTTCCCATATCAGCCCGTGCGCTTTCGACTGTTTCTTCAGTCGTCATCAGGGGTGGGTATATGTTTTGGCGTTTGTAGAGAACTAACTCAGGGTTAACATTTAAAAACAGGTTTTATTTCGGGAACGTGTACAATGAGGTCTGTGTGGCTATATGTCCACGTTAGTAGTGAAGTCCCTATTTCCGGGGTCTCGCCCTATCGAGATTTTTCCCTTAATCTCGCGAGGTCGAGATGTCAGAACACTACAGTGTTCGTTCTTTTTCTTTTATCTATTTTGTATTTAAATTAGAAGAGTCTATTATTTTTAGAGGGTCGTTGTGATTACTGTATTAGTTATTAAAGACAGTTAATATATTATGATCTATGTTGAATGCTATTTTATTAATGTTAGGTTTTTTGTTTTTTATGCATATCACCTCAAGAATTTGGAGGCGTTTCTTATTATTTCTATGGATGACTTGCGTATTTGCAGTGATGATTTTTATGATGTCCCGCCCTGTCGGCGGGGCGTTAGAATGCACCGACTGCACCTCTGCAGAGGGGTAAGACTCCCCCAATGGGGCCACCCGTTGGCCGTGGTTGGCGACCCGTGTTGCTTAAGGATAGATCCCAGGTGGATGAGCAGTTCATGACATGCAATACTCCACCTTGGCTATATTTTAGGCTAGACAGGCGGTCGGAGAAGCCCCCTCCAATCAATCGACTGGTCACGTCAAGCCCTAGCACCTATATGATTTTCCCAAACCTATTGCCCTTATGGCAAGCCCCAACCCCTTTTTATCATATGGGTGCTAGAAGGCGGTGGCTGCGGGTCTACATGTCCTGGGAATGACGTTAAACTCTATCTGATGGTGAGGTTCCAGTTCTGGAGGTTTGGGGAATGTTGAGCACCCCTTCATCACCATTGCTCCCTGGTCCACTCTGACCCGGAGTGGTAGTACCTGTTAGGGTCCCATCTATGGGTTAAATAGAAAAATGTATTTTTTTTTAAATTGTATTATCCATTAAGAATTGATTTATTTCAAAACTTTATCGGCATTAAATGACCCACTGAGGTTGATATGCCGTAAAACAAATCAAACCAAATTTTCTGATGTCGGAGGAAGTGAATTACTCTAGATGTTTTGTAATTAAATGTTGTTTTATGGCACTAGTATAGGAGAGATGATATGTAAAGCGACAGGAGATTGTTGTGGTGGTATGTCCAATATAGGTGTTAATATTTTATTTGTTTTCTGAATGGAACTCTAGAAATGGGCAAGTGAATTTATAGACTACATTGGTTTGATTTAGAGGGGTTTTAGGGGTGTTTGAGTTATTTTTGACGAGGAGGTTTGAGGCTTTGAATTTGGTGTAGTAGATAATTATTTTTATTTATTTATTTTTGGTGGTCGACAGGTTTGATGTGTCTGTGTATGATGTTGGTTATTACATGTTCATCAAATTTGTAGTTTTTTGTGCGTTTGGTCTCTGTAATATAGCTTGATTCTGTTATTATTTTTGTTGATGTTGTTATTGTTATTGTTGTGGATGGTATGCAGATAGTCGTAATTGTTGCTCAACGGTTTTGTTGGGGAAGTTATGTATATTTCTATATATATATATATATATATATATATATATATAATGTGTGTGTGTGTGTGAAATGAAAATGGAAGTGAATCCGATGGTATGTTGAAAAGAGAAATAAAAGAAAGTATTGAATAGATAAAACAGGATATTTTAATTAATTTAACTTACACGTGTTTCGGTCAGGAGTTTATCCATGTGTACATTATTATTTTTGAATAACACAATTTTCTATTATTATTTCATTTTGTTATTTAAAAATAATAATAGATAGAATAATGTACACATTTCCTATTTTAACTAAATAGTTAAATTAAGAAAATTTAACAATGAAAGATGGGAGTGATGGAAGAGTAAATTTCAGTTGTTCTATTTTACGATTATACCCCCCTCTGTTTCAGATTTTTTTATCTGCATTCTTATTTAGTTTCATTAATCTTTCTAATTCAATACAATATTTTATAACATTAAAACTTAAATACTTGCACCCTACAGAGGGTGCATATATTTGCTAGTATATATAATCGGGAGAAAGAGGTAGTTTGATTAATTACTGAAAAAGATATGAAAGCACATCGGCGTAGAGGATTTCTCGTTTTATTCCTTTAAACTGTTCATAACTTGAGAATTTAATCAAGTAAAAATGAAGATTTGAAATTAAAATTAATTGTAATGATTTTCCAATGCAACTGTGTTAGAGTTCAATTTAATGTTGCTATTTCAAAATCAAATTATTGCTGCCTCCGCCCCACCCCCAAAAATGCGCAATTGCAAATGGAAAACATTTTAGAAATAATTTTTATTCTAATTATTTCGCGGGTGATTATAGCAGAAGAAATAACACAAATATTTGGCCTATCAAATTAAAATTCATATAACTTATATATATATATATATATATTTAAGGTATAATTATGCAATAACTCCTTAAACATTTTTTTTAAAACATACACAAGTTTTGGTTTCATAATTTTGTCATCTTCACACAAATCAATTAATATTTGGTTCAAGTTTGTCCCAAATTTTCCCCGCCCTGTCATCTGGGGTATTAGAATTCACCGACTGCACCTCTGCAGAGGGGTAGGAGGTCCCCAAATCGGCTGTCGGTGTCGACCCGTGAAGGGAGTTTTGGTAGATGAGCAGTCCATGACCTGCAATACTCCTATTAGACCCATACTTAGGCTTGACGGGCGGTCGGAGAGGCTCCCTCTCATCAATCGGCTGGTCATGTCAAGCCCTAGCACCTATATGATACTATTTTCCTAACCCTATTGCCCTTATGGCAAGCCCCAACCCCTTTTTCTCATATGGGGACTAGAAGTGACTCAGTGTCTATGTCCTGGGAACGTTAAACTCTATCTGATGGTGAGGTTCCAATATTGGAGGTTTGGGGAATGTGAAGCACCCTTTCATCACCATTGCTCTGGTCCACTCTGGAGTGGTAGTACCTGTTACGGTCCCATCTATGGGTTAAATAGAAATATGTATATTTTTTTTTAAATGTGTATCCATTAATAATTAATTTATTTTAAAACTTTATCGGCATTCACTGAGGTTGATTTGCCGTAAAACAAACAAACCAACCAAACCACCAGCAACTAGGTGAATAACCATATACAACGTCACCTGGGTACTGAAGTCTGAAGATCGCACAGGCGAGAAACTGTCCACCTCCCATGTCCACGCTACGTTAACATAAATGCTCTATCAATGATATTGAGCACTGTTTAATAAGGAATAAAACACCCCTATTATCTATAATATATATATATATATATATATATATATATATATATATAATAGGGCCGGTTTAGCTCCGTCAGTAGAGTGTCCGGCTGGGAATTTTAAGGTTCCTGGTTCGATACTGGCCCTCGCCAACTTAGCGTATGAATAGCACAGGGATCTGTGCGGTAAAGTGAGTAGCTGTAGGTAGGTGTTGTGATCCGTCTCACACGCTAAAAAAAACAATCTCCTTGGTCTAGTGCTAATGAAAAGAGGATAGACTCCACCACTGCCTGATATCGACTTTAGGCCACCCTGATGACTTTATATATATCATCAGGTATCCTGACAAAGAAGCATACGTGGATCTCATACCAACATCAAATAGTTTTGATATTCCCAGCGGAAGCCTCCCACTTTTGAATCTAATTATATATCAAGAAATAATATGACATAGTCGCTGGAGTCCTTCAAGGATATACATTTGCACAATTTATATTTATAATATAGACTACGTACTCCGAACATCAGTAAATACCATAAAAGTGCGGTAAAGTGAGGAGCTGATGGTAGGTGCGGTGATCCGTCTCACACGCAAAAAAAAAACAACAATCTCCTTAGTCTAGCGTTAGTGAAAAGGGGATAGACTCCCTTTAGGCCACCCCGACGACTTATATATAAAATAGAAAATCTAGATTCTCTAGAAATGCGGACCTCCATTGTTTTGAACATTCTCAGAAGAAAACTATCGTTTAAAACTTGCTTCCTTTTATGGTGTTGTTTTCCAATTACTGGATCAACATTGACATTGGAGATAATATATTGGGCAGAGGTCAAAGGTTATCTTTCGTGTTGTTGGCCTGATATTTCTCATATCTATATATCACCGATATGTTTAATTATCCCAATCTCCAGAGGGTCGTTGGTGCACTATAATTATTCAAATTGTAACTATCAGATCAAAAATCCTTATTATTGTTATGGAATTTTTCACACCTTCTGTAGGCGGAGGTCCACTGGAGGCTGAGTGACAGCAAGTCTCCTCGGGTCTCCAGGAATCTTCTGGGTATTCTAATCGATCTTAACAGTGCTGTAGTTTGGATGGTCTCGATTCTTCCTCTGATTTCCAATTCATTCGAATTCTTTTCCAGACCTTTGGGGACCGTTCCGAGGATACCAATTCCAGTTTCCTCAGTTCTCTGGCAAGGTCTAAGTATCTGTCTATCTTTTCGCTTTCTATCACTTTTATTCGGTGGTCGGCCGGGACGGCAAAATCGAAGAGATTACAGGTTCTCTTCATTTTGTTAATTAATACTAGGTCTGATTATTATTATTATTTCACTCCTTGTGAGTTTTCCCACCAGCGTTAGCTGATGGTCTTTCACTGGAGTCTGAGTGATAACAAGTCTCCTCGGGTTCTCCAGGACTGTTCTGAGTATTCTAGCTGATTTCAACAATTATATTGTCTGGATGTTCTCAATTCTTTCTCTTATTTCCAGTTCCTCTAGTCTCTTTTCTAAGTTTCTTTACAAGTGCTCCAAATACAATTGGTATCACTATCACCCACATATTCCTCAGCTTTTTCAATTCTCCAGCAAGGTCCGGGTATTTCTATATCTTTTCGTTTTCTTTCATCTTCACCATGTGATCTGCTGTAAATGCAAAATGAATTATTTAGCAACTCATTATTATTATTATTATTATTATTATTATTATTATTATTATCGTCTTCGTCTCCCTGAAATTGTGTATAATTGTTTTATTTCTCTGAATTTTTTAGATGAGTCTTGATAATTAACATTATTTGGATTATTGAGACTATTCTCATCTTTATTGTTATCTGTACAACGTTTCGGCCTTCTTCAGGTATTTTTTGTCAGTCTTGGGAACCTTCTCGTATTCAGGAACCTCTTTTCGGACTCAGGAATCTTCTTGTCGTAATCGGGAGCCATCACGATTATCCCGATTACCACAAGAAGATTCCCGAGTTTGAGAAGGTTCCCAAGTCCAACAAGAAATACGCGAAGAAGACCAGAGGTCACATCTGCCGAAACGTTGTACAGATAACAATAAAGATGCGGACAATAGTCCGAATAAACCAAATAATGTATTTGTTTTATTTCTAATTCCTTAAAATACACGTGCCCTTTCCAAATTGTCATTTTTGGAAGCACTGATCGTATCAATTGTATGAAATATTATTATTATTATTATTATTAGAGAGAGAAAGAGAGCAAAATATAAACAAATATATGAAAATCTTTAGGTTATAAATATATATACCCACTCGTGTGTTTGTGTGAGTGTAATTACAATGAAGGAGTACTCCACACTCCCCAGAGCTCCAGAATTGGAACCTCACAAGAAAAAACACGCTTGTAAAATACACGAAAAATGAATATTACCACAATGTAATATTTTGTTTCTTGATTCCATCCGGGGACTTCAATTGGAAAATCATTCAGCCGTGAACTCTGCCCTGCATCCCTCTGCCCGTATAATAAACATAATAAATTCATAATAAAAAGATATTGTTACTATGTTCATTCTCCTATGTCATCATTGTCAAGGCGTGTCCCAATGAAATTAAGCAGCGATGAGCTTGTTTAATACAACAGGTGTGAATATTTAAGCAACAGCAGGTACTGTAAGCAACTAAATATGAAAATGACTTCATTCGGCAATAAATGACCCGAATAAGGTTGATAAGCCATAAAACCAACCAACAAAACGTGCCGTGGGGAATTCCCGTGGCCTGGTGGATAACGTGCTGGATTACGACATCTTAGTAAGCGAGTTGGAACCCTCGTCTCAGTATTACATTCACTTAGTGTTTTTGCACACTTGAGTTTATATACAGTTCTGACAATGCCATCTGGTGGTCATCAGCATAATTATTTGTCAGACAGGGGAGGTAATGACCTTTTGTCTTTTATATCCAGGTCGCCGTATCTATTTTGTATATATTTACCAACCTCTCCGCACGAGTATTATGTGACACAAGGTCAATTTTTAAACGGAATTTACCATTCACCTGCCTTGCTTTACATCCACCATGCTGCCACGCATGGTTACCCAACCAAGATTATAGAGCCCAGTTCACCATAGCTGGAGATAGAGTAGTTAGATTCATACATTTCAAAAGGTATGTGAAATGCAAACGGCATCGTCCAGGATTTGAACCCGGGTCGACAAGTCCATTTCTCACGACTCTAACCATTACACCACGCGCCCCTATTGTTTTAAAACACTATAGTAGTATGGAGGTTGATCTTGAAGGCTATCACAATGCAGGTGTAAAGAAAAAATAAGGTAACAATGGTGTTGTTTGTTAACCTGTGATTTTTTCTTAATATTAATATTTCGAGATAAAATCACTTCTTCGGAAGAACACTGGAACTGAAGTAGTTGTCGTCTTGTTATGGCATTTTTAGTTCAATGAATTTTTTTTTAATGTTACAGATGGTATTTTTTATAACTGTATTCTCGTGTTGCATGTTTACGGGAATGCGCTTTTTTGTTTGTACGTGTGTGTATGTTGTCATGCGCGTGTGCATGAAAATGCGTGTAGACTGTGACGTTATGACCGTATGCACGCGCGTGTGTGCGTATGAATGACATTATCCACGTGTGTATGTGCGTATGAAAGAGCGTATTCGTGTTTGGTGGCCATGGTGATGTATAATATTTCGTGTTGGATGTAATTATTGTTATTATTTATTTGTTTATTTACTTATTTATATCTAATTTAATTTATTTTATTTTTTTAATTCTTTCATTACTATTGTAAAAAAAGGTAAAGTAAAGTCGTCGGGGCGGCCTAAAGTTGGTATCAGCCAGACAGCGAGGGAGTCTATCCCCTTTTCAATAGCGCTAGACCAAGGAGATTGTTTTAGCATCTGAGGTGGAGCGCCACACCTACCATCAGCTCCTTACTTTACCGCACAGGTCCCTGTGCTACTCATACGCTGAGTTGGCGAGGACCGGTATCGAACTAGGAACCATGTGGTTTCTAGCCGAACGCTCTACCGACTGAGCTATCCGGGCCCCTTATTGTAGTAGTAATAAAAACCTAGATAAAATATTAAAAAATCCTTTAAAGAAAGTTATAAAAAATTGCTTAGATTATGAAAGGAAGATAAGAAATAAACTAAAGATGGTTTGTTCATTAGAATTTGATTTCAACTATTGATTCTTTCTTTAAATAACTCTGTGATTCCGAAGTTAAACTGTGTGTTTGGAAATCATCTTTTACTTGATTACATACTACAGAGATTGCAATTACCTCTCGTGGGAAGCCAAACACCCCGGTTTTCGTCTGGACAATTACTTTAAAGTGTCCATCGTCAAATTTTAATTTCTTTTCCGTCTTGTAATATATGGCAACAGACAATGCTTAAAGTTATTTATAATATATATTATACATACATACATACATATATATATATGAGAAGTAAATACACAGCGATGTGTTTATGATATGGCTTTTTTTTAGCCGACAATTATAGCTCTGCTATAATTGATTTCGAATCACGTACAAGGCGGTCTTCTTATTTATAGCTCTGCTGATGAAGCCTAATAGGCCGAAATGTACATACAGAGATTGATTTTTCTCGATTTGTTTAGCCTTACATTTAAAATAGGTATGACCGCCTGATTAATTAATTATTAATTAATTAACTTTCAAAAATTAGGTACGACTTCAATTAAGCACATATTCTCCCAAAAATTGTCGGCTAAAAAAAAAAGCCATATCATAAAAACATCGCTTGTGTATTTACTTCTCATACTGTCGTGTAGAAAAAGTCACTATAAGAGGAATAGGAACCTACTTCTAAACAAAACGAAAAATCTAAGAAAGTCCGGTTGGTCTAGGGGTTAAGATGCTCGCCTGTCAGCTTGACAGTCGGGTTTCGAATCACGCACAAGGCGGTCTTCCTATTTATAGCTCTGCTGATGAGGCCTAATAGGCCGAAATGTACATACAAAGATTGATTTTTCTCGATTTGTTTAGCCTTACATTTAAAATAGGTATGCCTGCCTAATTGATTAATTATTAATTAATTAACTTTCAAAAATTAGGTACGACTTCAATTAAGCACATATTCTTCCAAATATATATATATATATATATATATACGATGAAGAAATTAATCTGACAATATGTGGAGAAAATATTTTCAAAAAATATAACAAACACAGGATATTATGATCAGGGAAAACATTAATATCCATATGAAATACGTCATATCTTTGTTAGCATTTTGTTCTCCGCCTATTCACGTTTCTGCATGCATCATTCTATGATCTTCATTTTTCCATTTTTTCACATGCAATGATCACGTCATCAGCTTTCGTAGACAAACGCACATATAAAAATTAACGGTTAATAACATCATACTCACACATTTACTATACACTTAACATTTTTCATTTTGTCCCTGACAAAAAACAGTGTAACAGTGTCCTGATGATGGTTTAATACCGAAATACTTAAGTATTGACACATAAAATGGTTTCCCCCTGATCGTAACATCCTGTATTTGTTATATTTTTGAAAATATTTTCTTCATAATATATATATATATATATATATATATATATATATATAAATCTTAATTTATCAGAAATGAATTTGTTTTGGTTAACTTTACCTCTTCAAGATTGAATTCATTTCTAACTTAAAATAAATTCATTTCTCATAAACCAAGGATTTCATTTGATATTTATTTTTATATACGCGAAATCTTTATGTATACGTTTGAGTTTTCAACTTTTTTTTATCCCATCACGGAAAAACTTGATACCATTCACACACACACACACACACACACACACACACATATATATTATATATATATAATATATATATTATATAGCTAGTGAAAAGGGGATAGACTCCCTTGCTGATTGGTGGATACCGACTTTAGACCACCCTAACGACTTACACACACACATATATCCTGTATTTGTTATATTTTTTGAAAATATTTTCTTCATATATATATATATATATGTGTGTGTGTGCGTAAAGTGTGTGGGGTGTCTGTTGGTTGGTTTTGAAGGATATTACAATTCAAGTGTAAAGAAAATGAAGGTAACTATGGTGTTGTTTGTTAACCTGTGATTTATTCTTAATATTTCGAGATAAAAATCTCTTCTACAGAAGATCTTCGGAACTGAAGTTGTTGCTAGTGGCTGTTCATTTGGTTCTGTCTCATGCCTTCCAAACTTTGTCTGTGTGTGTGGAGGGGTTGTTTATGTGTGTGTGTGTGTGTGCCTGTTCCACAATTTCTGATTATAATTCTGGCTCACCCTCTAAGCATAAATTTTTTGAATGGATTTGTATTGATAATTAGATTTTGTTAGTTTGTTTTAAATCTTTTAATAAGAATTTATTCATATTTGTGTTAAATATTCTCTTATTACTTTCTCTCCTATCTTCCCGGCTGGTTGTGTGGAGATCTCTTTGGGATTCTTCTACCATATCTCATGTCATCTCGTTTCGTCTTTCGCCTTTTCAAGCCATGTTGACTGGAGCGTTAGAATACACCGACTGCACCTCTGCAGAGGGGTAAGAACCTGTTGGCAGTGGGTGGCGACCAGTGATGCTTAAGGACGGAATGCTGGTGGATGTGCAATCCATGACATGCAGTCTCATCTATGGGTTAAATAGAAAAACATGAGTTGAAAAACAAAATTGTATTATCCATTAAGAATTGATTTATTTCAAAACTTTATCGGCATTAAATAACACACTAAGGTTGATATGCCGTAAAACAAAACAAAACAAACCTATACATTTTTGAATACCTAATTACCAAAAGAAGTATTCGGCATAAAATAACCCAAGGGGTTGACATGCCGTAAAACCCAACCAACCAAACCAAACCAGTACATGCAACGCTTCTTTTAGGTCCTTACCTAGGCTAGACGGGCGGTTGGAGAGACCTCCTCTGATTAATTGTCTGCTCACATCAAACCTTAGACCTATATGATTGTCCCGACCCTATTTGCCATTATGGCAAGTCCCAACCATTTTTATCATATGGGTGCTAGAAGGCGATGGCTGCGGGTCTACATGTCCTGGGAATGACGCTAAACTCTATCTGATGGTGAGGTTCCAGTTTTGGAGGTTTGGGGAATGTGGAGCACCCCTTCATCACCATTGCTCCCTGGTCCACTCTGATCCGGAGTGGTAGTACCTGTTAGGGTCCCATCTATGGGTTGAATAGAAAAATGTATTTATAAAAAATTGTATTATCCATTAAGAATTGATTTATTTCAAACTTTATCGGCATTAAATGACCCACTGAGGTTGATTTGCCGTAAAACAAACAAAACAACTCTCTCTCTCTCTCTCTCTCTCTCTCTCTCTCTCTCTCTCTCTCTCTCTCTCTCTCTCTCTCTTAGGTCATCTCGTTTCGTCTCTCTCCGTTTCTATCTTAGTTATACTGTGGTATATCAAAGGGTCCCGCTAGTTTTTCTAAACTATCACTCTTAAAATATGTGTAACAAATTAAAAATGTACTACTGATAATTATTGGTATAAAGATTAATCCACTTAAAGGGATTTATGAATTTTTATTAATTCTGAGTGAATTGATAAATCTCGACTGAGGAATTGTGCATATACAGTCAAAATTGGCGCCAATTGGTTGGATATGTTCTCGATGATGGATTGAGTTTAATAAAACTTTATTGGAATAATTATCAAGGGTGGGGGGGAAGGTAATCTTAGATTGGATTGTTAAAAGTTGTACAAGTGTGTCAAAATGGACTAATCAACTGCATATACATTAACAGAGAGAGAGAGAGGGAGAGAGGACTAGAAAGTGAGAGTGGATTAGAGAGTGTGAAGGAGATAAATGAGAGAGAGGAGATAAATGAGAGAGAGAGAAGGAGAAAGGATTAGAGAAAGAGATAGAAAAAGAGGGAAAAGGGTAAGAGAGGGGGAAAGTATTAGAGAGAGAGAAAGAAAGAAAACTTTGTTGGAATAATTATCAGGGTTGGGGGGGAAAGTAACCTTAGATTGGTGACTGGTGATTGGATTGTTAAAAGTCGTATAGTGTGTCAAAATGGACCAATCAATTGCATATATATTAACAGAGAGAGAGAAAAGGATTGCAATGTGAGAAGGTGGATTAGAAAGAGGGAGAAGGTATTAGAGAGAGACAGAGAGGAAGGATAAGAGAGAGGGAGAGGATCAGTGAGAAAGAGAAATGATGAGAGAAAGAGAGAGGGGAAGACAGAGCGAGAGAAAAAAGATCAGAAAGTGAGAGAAATACGAGAGAGAGAGAGAGAGAGAGACGGAGAAAGAGAGAAATGATTAGAGAGAAAAATATTAGAGAAAGAGAACGGGTTAACCAGAGATTGAGAAAGTATGATAGTTGATTGAGTATTGTTTCCGCACACGCTATATATATAAGAACAATTCACAATAAAGTGATAACAAGGATATTTTATTACCTGAGCAAACTTAATAGAAACTTAATAGAAGAGTTGAGGCTTGATGATTAGTATTATCTGCGTCATTCGGACTATTGTTCTCATCTCCATAGTTATCTGTACAACATTTCAGCCTATGTGCTCTCCGGCTTTCTTCAGGTATTTCTTTTCGGACTCTGGAACCTTCTGTTCGGACTCGGGAGCAATCACGAAACAGGATACCCCAATAGTCTGAATAAATGGTTAGCTGAGTCCGACAAGAAATACCTGAAGAAAGCCGGAGGGCACATCGGCCGAAACGTTGTATAGATGACAATGAAAATGAGGACAATAGTCCGAATAGCTCAGATAATGTTAACAGAAGAGAATATAAACATGTCAGGAGATACAAGGAAGAGCTTATACATACTTGTATAAGGTGAAATGTCCTAATCAAACACAAACATGCCTTTTATTAGAAGAAATTTAATTTTTATGACGATTTTAAAAATATGATAATGACTTTTTAAGAACAAAATGCCTGTTATTAGAAGAAATTTACTTTTTTATGACTTTTTTTTATAGAGGAAATTTACATTTAACGCCAATTTTTATAACAATGAATTTTTTTTAACAAAATTACTTTTTTAGTATATTTTTTTAGAATATGAAGGCTTTTTTAGAACGAAAAATGCCTTTTATTTGAAGGAATTTCCTTTTTTACGACGATTTTTTACAACATACTCTCTTTTAAGAATAAAAATGCCTTTTTATTAGAAAAAATTTACTTTTTACGACGATTATTATAATATAATTGCTTTTCTAGAACAAAAATGCCTTTTATTAGAAGAAATTCCCTTTTTTACGACGATTTTTATAACGTAATGGCATTTTTAGGACCAAATCCTTTTCATTAGAAGAAATTTACTTTTTGACGACGATTATTATAACGTGGTGGCTTCTTTAGAAAAAATGCCTTCTATTAGAAAAAGTTTACTTTGTTAGAATATTATTTCATATGTAATACAAACATTCTTTTTATTAGGTAAAGTCTAGATGTCCTGGTCAAAGATGAAAGTATGAGCATTTATATTTAGACCATGTTCTTGTGTGCCATATGACACAAGATTGGGGAGGGATCACAGCCCCTGTCCCGTGACAGAAGATGCGACTGGTGTGTCTTCTTCTCTTGAGGATTGAAGCTCAAAAGAGCTTTTGACTTTGCCACTTCCAATCCTGCTGTGTGCGTCACCTACATGCTATTTACAGACATGAGAGTTAATTACCTTTCATGTCCCCTGGCATCAAATAGAAGAACCGTAGTAGGGAATGTAATCATTACATCTGGTGAATATATAAAGTAATGTTAATCTTGTTTATAGGATGAATTAATGAATTGTTTATAGCATTAAGATTTTTCAGACTATTGTCCTCATCTTTGGTAAACGCACAATTTATATCAATAAAGATGAGGACAATAGTTCAAAAATCCAAAGGATATTAATTATTAAACGTGTTGGATTTTGTGTCAAGGATTCAGCTTTGTTACAAGTTGAATGTATAACTAACTCTAGAGTGTTGGTAGGTGGTTTATATACAGCTTTGGGTTATTCCATTATGAACTTTGGCAAGTTCACTTCCTGGGTTTTGATTGGCTGATGGTTTTCAGGATGAGTAAAGATATGGATAAGTACCCACTTTTCAGCCATCACTCTGCACTATGCCAGCAGCATACAAGGACTGTATTTAAATTACAGCTTGCATGTTGTCCTTGTCTGCTAACTCGACGATAGGTAGAATCACACTGTGACGGTGAGTATTATATTGTTTCTATGATATCTAGGGGATAACTTCTACAAAACCGCATTTAAAAGATTCAGACAAATAGTATTTTTAAAATAGTTTAATTTGATTATCATTTCGTCTTATTCCATGAAATTATCTTGGTCAGGCTATGAACTTTTCAGCTGACCATCATATTTGGTTTGTCTGGTAAGATAGTTCTAATTAAGTAATAATGCTATCCAATTATTTTACATCTCTAGCTTGATGAATTACGTATAAATATAAAACTAATTAATAATGTTTAATTAAATGTGAATAATTCTTTTAATAATACAAATAATTTCTTAATTTTCTTTTCTTTCAAAGTTTGGAAATTGAAATTGTTGAATAAGTTGGCACATAACTAGCTGATATGGCGTAGTTTAGTCGACTCATAGTGTTAGTAAGAATAAGAACACAAGACGTATTTTAACGGAGGTACTGGACAGACGTGCTTACACGTTGGTTTACTTATACAAGGAACAAAGACAAACGGAAAACGAATTACGCGCCAATTCCTGGTGGCGCCGACAGGGGTCGCGTAGTAATTTAACACGTAGTTATGGAAACGCGATATAGGCACTAGCCTTTTATGCTAAAGGAACTATGTTAGTTGGTAAAACTCAACAGAAATTATGTACGGTTGGTTGCATCTTGCAGAAAATGGACTTGGGGAACCAAGTTCAAATCCTGTACAAGGTTGGTGATGAGAGTTGATAATTATTTGTACTAGCAAATACATGCACCCTCCGGGTGCAAGTATTTAAGTTTTAATGTAATAAAATATTGTATTAAATTAAAAAGGCTAATGAAACTAAATACGAATGCAGTTAAAAAGATTTTAAACAGAAGGGGGTATAATCGAAAAATAGAACAACTGAAACTTACTCTTCCATCACTCTCATCTTTCATTGTTATTTTTTCTAATTTAACTATTTAGTTAAAAGAGGAAGTAAAGAATAAAATGACAGTTATTTTTTCTTGTTAATGGATTTATTTTAAGATTTATTGAAGAGATTTTTGCTTATATTCATTAAAATAAAACCAAACAATTAGAAATCAATAATACTAAGAATATATTTATTAAAATCACATTTTTAATATCAATATGCAAATTATCCTTCCCATTCACACTGTCAACTGCTATATTGTTGTATATATAAATACAATTGCATGTTATTAGTATGTAGATATGGTCACCAGTATTAATAATGTAAGACAATTTTATTAATAATTGAGATTTAAATAAAAATACAATCATGGAGAATGTGATGTCAATAACTAAGGGAATTGTTACTTGTGTAGTAATAGTTTCGGTTACAGACAGAAAAACACACATTCTCCATTATAATAAGATTATTTAGATTTTTCGGACTGTTGCATTCATCTTTATTGTTATCTACACAATATTCGGCCGGTGCGCTCTCCTGTCTTTAGAGGTTTTTTTTTTTTTTTTTTTTTTTGTCAAATTCAGAAATCTTCTTGTTGAAGTTCCGTGAACGCTCCTGATTACAGCATGAATGTCTTTGTGTTCGACAAGAAACACCTGAAGAAGACCGGGTGCAAATTGTCCGAAACGTTGTGTATATAGAATTAAAGATGAGATCAACAATATCTAAATAATAAAAGGTTGTTTGCATTTTGCATTGCACAAATCCCCTTGGGATATCTATTTCTTATTGTGGAAGTTCCGTGAAGGTGTAATGAAAACCCCTGTAAAAAGGATAATAGCACTTTAATTACTTTATTTACACACTTTCTCTCCTACTTCTACTTGTTTCAGTCATTATCTTTTGTCCACGTTTCCTTTTACTTCACCACATACTGTTGGATTTACTTCTACCCTCTTATCTTCATATATATATATATATATATATATATAGGACCAGTTTAGCTCAGTCGGTAGAGCGTTCAGCTAAGAACTAGTTCGATATTGACCCTCGCCAACTCAGCGTATGAGTATTAGAACTACAATATTGAATTTAACTAGATAAATTATATTTAAAAAACAAATAGTTATTACTTTTAGATAGGATAAATACAAAAAAGAACAATGAAAAATTATAAATTTGTAATATCTTATTATAATGGAGATTGTGTGTTTTCCTGTCTGTAACCGAAACTATATTACTACTCAAGTTACAATTCCCTTAGTTATTGACTTCACATTCTCAATGATTTTATTTTAATTTTAACCTCATTTATTAATAAAATCGTTTTACATTATTAATACTGTTAACCATATCTACACACTAACAACATGCAAATATATTCATATATACAACAAAATAGAGATTTACAGTGTGAATAGGAAGGCTAATTTGCATATTGATATTAAAAATGTGATTTTAATAAATATGTGCTTAGTATTATTGATTTCTAACTGTTTGGTTTTATTTTAATGAATATAAGGAAAAATCTCTTCAATGAATCTTAAATGAAATCCATTAACAAGAAGAAATAACTGTCATTTTATTCTTTTAACTAAATAGTTAAATTAGAAAAAATAACAAGGAAAGGCGAGAGTGATGGAAGAGTACGTTTCAGTTGTTCTATTTATCTATTATCACCCCCTCTGTTTCAAATCTTTTTATCTGCATTCTTATTTAGTTTCATTAGCCTTTCTAATTTAATACGATATTTTATTACATTAAAACTTAAATACTTGCACCTGGAGGGTGCATATATTTGCTAGTAAAATATAATTAGAATTAAAATTTAACTGCTTTTACTAGCTATTAAGATGAAATTAAATCGAAATAAAAATGAAAAAAAAGTTTTTAAAAAATGACAGTTGGTTAATATTGTGGCGTTATGGCTCTCGTGTCGGAATGGAGTTGCGGGGATGATCTTCACATTTGCCTGGAAGAGTTATCTTCCCGCTGGTTGTCGTTTGTTCTCACCAGGGGCTATGGTATTTAAGCGCCTGGTTCAAACGCCTCTTCCTCTCTTGGTTACATCTTTGGAACGAGCACATGGGTTAGATCATTGTCACACCCTTCTCGTGGGGGCTCGGCCTCCCCCCATCACTAGTAAGTGATTTTGTATGTAACGGACTCTCCAGTCTTTTTATCTCTACTCTTTATGTTAAGTACATGTATGTTATTATTTTCTGTATCTTGTCATATTCCGTGCTGTTATAAATATAAAATGGTTTGGTTTGTTTGTTTTGTTTTACGGCATATCAACCTCAGTGGGTCATTTAATGCCGATAAAGTTTTGAAATAAATCAATTCTTAATGGATAATACAATTTTTTTATAAATACATTTTTCTATTTAACCCATAGATGGGACCCTAACAGGTACTACCACTCCGGGTCAGAGTGGACCAGGGAGCAATGGGGATGAAGGGGTGCTCCACATTCCCCAAACCTCCAAAACTGGAACCTCACCATCAGATAGAGTTTAACGTCATTCCCAGGACATGTAGACCCGCAGCCACCGCCTTCTAGCACCTATATGATAAAAAGGGGTTGGGGCTAGCCATAAGGTCAATAGGGTTGGGAAAATCATATAGGTGCTAGGGCTTGACGTGACCAGCCGATTGATCGGAGGGGGCCTCTCCAACCGCCCGTCTAGCTCAAGATAGGCCCAAAGTTGAGTATTGCATGTCATGAACTGCTCATCCACCTGGGTTCTATCCTTAAGCATCACGGGTCGCCACCCACGGCCAACGGGTGGCCCCATTTAGGGTGTCTTACCCCTCTGCAGAGGTGCAGTTGGTGCATTCTAACGCCCCAGCCAATAGGGCGGAAAATGTTTTGTCCCACAAACGTGTTGGAGTTTATGTTTCAACTTGTTATGACTTTGAACCTTACAGAGTGATGACGTGTTGATATAAATATACTTATACTTATCTCCTCCTCTATGCTATGTCGAGAGGTTCGAATCCGGTTGCTGGGATATTTACAGTTTCAAGTTTCATTCTTGACAAAGAGCATCGGGAAACAACCCTCGAGTGACACTTATGGGTCCTCTTACATACCTTCGTAGGAGCTGAAATGAATATTTGGACCATATTACCTTTACCCCCCCCCCAACCCTTTTGATCTCGATTAAGAAAGGACATGTTTTTCATTTACACCGTCAATATTCGGTTGTTTGTTAGGGTTAGGTGTTAGGTTTATAATTTTTTTTAAATCTAAAATTCGGATATTGACGGTGTAATTGAAAAATGTCCTTTCTTAATCGCGATCAAAAAGGGGTGACTAAATGTAATATGGTTACAAAGTTTCAAGGTATTTTTTAGGTCTAGCTTCACCAACCCAGTTGCCCCAATCACAACGGGTATGATATCTTTCTTTCTATGACCAAGTTGTTTTTTATCATTCTTGAGATCGTGATATTTTGTAATCTTTTCTCGTTCAGCTTTATTTAGGCAATAATCGTTTGGGACATCTGCTTCATGAGAGCAGTTTTTTTATGTTTATTCCAGATGACAATATTTGGTTTAATGGCTTTGTCTTTTATATATCTGCTTGTCTAGATTATTTTATATGTCTTCTTTCCTTCTTCTTTCCTTCCTCTTTCTTTCTTTCTTTCTTCTTCCTTCCTTCCTTCTTCATACAAAACGCCGTGTCACTAAAGCACGCAAAAAATCGCCACACCCTCTCTGCCCAAAATGCGCCACTTTTATGGTGAAAGCAGGAGTTGCAATGCACCATGGGCCATTACCCATAGTGCCTTTCAATATCAATAAAAATGTCTTCTCTGCCCCCCTTCCAACTTTTCAACATTTCTCACTCCGGCCGGACTCCACGACACACCGCCCCGACCACATTCCTTTCTTCTTCGCTACATTTTCTCCCTGCAAGCCATGCACCGGACCGTTTTGAGTCAGGTAGGTTTGCCTCGTCATTACATTTTATCATAGAACACAGTCACCTTTCCATTTGATGTTATTGGTGGAGGCTCAGGTTTACAGATGTACTGTGATCTCTCAAGCTGCATTTCTCCACAGATTTTCCAGTGGAGATATTTCTCACTTTTTTTGTTTCATTTTCTTATTAGATTTTTTTAGAAGTCAAGGGGCCCCTGTCCTGGGGCTAACACTTGATTTCTTTATAAATAGTATTTATATCCTAAGATCTTTTTAGTATGGAGCATGTTCCTTTGATAGCTGCTATTTGTATTTCAAAGCAGCTTGGCTTCCCTGGTATTGTTTCAAGGTATTTTTAAAGATTTTGTTTCACCAGTCCAGTTGCCCCAATCACAACGAGTATGATGTCTATTTCTTTCAATGACCAAGTTGTTTTTCGGTCATTCTTGAGATCGTGATATTTTGTGATCTGTTCTCGCTCAGCTCTATTTAGGCCATAATCATTTGGGACAGCTACATCAATAATGAGAGCAGTTTTTTGCTTATCCCAGATGACAATATCTGGTTTAATGGCTTTATCTTTTATATATCTGCCTGTCTGGATTACTTTGTCATAGAACACCGTCACCTTTCCATTGTTATTGGCTCATGTTGCCAGTTGTACTGTGATCTCTCAAGCTGCATTTCTCCACGAATTTTCCAGTGGAGATATTTCTCCTTTGTACGTTCACATGTGCTTTTTCAAGTTTCAACTTTTGAAATACACTTTTCAAACTGATCCTCTCAAGTCTTTGAATGAATAATTTGAAATTCTATATATATATATAAGATGCTGATAGGCACGTGTCCTGTGCCCCTGACACACAAAACCTAAAAGAACGCAGTAAAATCATATCCATGCGCCCCAATGTTTTTCTTTTTTCTTCCTCACCATTTCAAGATAACTGTAAATACATTTCAATAGTTTCTTAGAAACAAATTACACAGGATAGGTTACAAGGTAGGAGTTAGATGGCTTTAGTCGGGACCCATAAATTTTCCCGGGGACTCAAAGCAAGTATGTGCGTCCCAGAACGCACTAAATCCAAAAGTTATCAGCATCACTATATATTATATATATATTATATATATATATATATATATATATATTAAAATTAAGCAACAACAATGATAATAATATGTGAACTAGATAAATAAAGCTTAATAAAAATGAACGAAAGAAATCTCTGTGTCTTTATTCAAAAAGTGGGGGAAACTTGTTCAAGTCCAAAAAGCTGCTGGCAAAAGTAATACGAAAAATAAAGTAAACATAAGAACCATATAGATACAGAGGTCAAAGGTCAGAAAGGAAAATATAATACAAAAAAAACATCTGCTATGTTCAATAATATGACAAAAGGCAGACATTTCCCTTTCGGGTCTAAATCACTGTATGTCTCTCTCTCTCTCTCTCACACACACACACTTCCCCTCTCTTTCTCTCTCTCTCTCTCTCTCTCTCTCTCTTTCACACACACACACTTTTCCCCCTCTTCCTCTCTCTCTCTCACACACACACACACACACTCTTCCCTCTCTCTCTCTCTCTCTCTCTCTCTCACACACACTTCCCTCTCTCTCTCTCTCTCTCTCACTCCACACACTTTCCCCCTCTCTCTCTCTCTCTCTCATAGCCCTGTCTCTTCTGTGTCTCTACTAAACAGCCTGTTTCTTTGTCCTGTCATTAACCCTTTATATACCACTGCCAACCCAATAGCCTTGTTGAAGCGGTTGACAAGCCAGTATCCTATCGCTGATCCTTCACTACTGAATGGAAATGTATTCTATTTCTCCGAATTTTTGAGATGAGGCTTAATAATTAATATTATTTGGATTATTTGGACTATTGTCCTCATCAATTGGACACATTGCATAATGGATAAAGGCGTTGGGTTAAAACAGTTCTAAGTGACATATATCAATGTCCAATTGGACACATTGCATAGTGAATAAAGGGGCAGCAGTAACATAGAATAATAATGAACACAACTTAACGCCTCTACCCCAGCTATGGTTAACGGAATGAGAACAGGATACCCCGTGGACTGAATAAAGGGTTAAGTTCAGATTTCCGTGATGGCTCACGATTTCGAAAAGAAGGTTCCCGTATTCGAGAAAGTTTCCGAGTCCGGGAATATATATCAATATCTGAAGTAGGTCGGAGGGCACATCGGCCGAAACGTTGAACAGTTAACAATAAATATGAGGAAAATAGTCCGAATAATCCAAATAATACTAGAAATGTATTCGTTTAATTTATTTCTCTCTCTCTCTCTCTCTCTCTCTCACTCACTTTTCATTTTTTTTCAACTATAATCCATTTTCTAAGATCTAAAGATCTCGGGGGGTCCGGCATTTTTTATGGTCGGGTGGTTTGGGGTGCTCTGGTAGATAAGGGGTTAAAGCATCTCCTTTTTTTTAAATCTCACAGTGAACCATCGGCTTTCTATTTAGAAGGCCAGTGTTATTCAAATGGTTCTCCCCCTTCCTCTAGCATTGTAGTTCTCACCAATGTGAGGATAGAGAAAATTTGTGTCCATCATATTTGTAACAATACTTTCACAAACATAAACCTTTTTTTATATATACTAGCAAATATATGCACCATTCGGGTGCAAGTATTTAGGTTTTTCTGTAATAAAATATTGTATCAAATTAAAAACTATTTAGAAAATGATAAACTGAGGGGGTATAATCGAAAAATAGAACAGCTTTAAATCTCACTCTTCCATCATTTTCCGTCACTCCCGTCTTTCATTTTTCCTAATTTATCTATTTAGTTAGATTATGAAGTATTTAATAAAATTACAGTTCTTTCGTCTTGTTTATGGATTTCTTTAAAGATTTATCCCAGAGATTTTTGCTCAGATTCGTTAAGAGAAAACAAACAATTAGAAATTAATAATACTAAGCATATATTATTAAAATCAATTCTTAATATAATATGCAAATTAGCCTTCTCGTTCACACTGTAAACCGTATTTTGTTGAATATATAAATACTTGCATGTTATTAGTATGTAACCCAACAGTATTAATAAGGTATACAATTTATCAATATTGAGGGTTAAATAAAAAAATAAAGTCATGGTGAATGTGACGTCAATAACTAAGGGAATTGTGACTTGAGTAGTGATTTAGTTTCGGTTACAGACAGATGGACACACAATCTCCATTATAATAAGATTTATATGGTTACACAAATAAAGTTAAGATATAAGAACTTGGATTCCCCTTATGAATGGAACATAATTATTGATGAATTAAGAGTTATAATTCTACTATCTCATGACAATTAATGTTGTCTATAATGATAATAGAGCAATACTTATCTCTTGTTCTGTTCTACTTCGAGAGGCTGGAATCTGGTCGTTGGGCTGATGTTGAGTGGGCTGGCATTCTTTGATGTTTTGTGTCTGGAAGGATATCTTGCCTTGTGCCATTTATAGTTTTTTATAATAACACAAGGCGAACTTATTTTTTCGCATGTGATATTTTTATTTTCCCATATATATTTCCCTAAGTCAAAATGCCTTAGGTGACAGACTTACTTCAGACCCAGCAACTGACTTACACCTAAGGTGATGAGAGAACTGATACCAAAACCAAAAAAATGTATATAAAGCCCCATAATTATATATATATATATATATATATATATATATATATATATATATACATAAACACACACCATATATACATACCTATATATATGAATATTATATATGTATACACACCATATATATATATGAATGCATATATGTATAACCATATATATATGAATACATAATATGAATATACACCATATATATATGAATACATATGTGTGGCACACCATATATATATGAATACATATATTGTATACACCCATAATAATAATATTATGAATGCATATATGTATAAACATATAATATATATGAATGCATATATGTATACCCATAATATATATATGAATTACATATATGTATACACCATATATATATATATGAATACATATATGTTACACCACATATATATATGAATACATATAGTATACACCATATAATATATGAATACATATATGTATAGCAACCTATATATAATATGAAATACATATATGTATACACCACATATATTATATGAATTACTATATGTATACACCAATATATATATATATAATATATAGAACATATATGTATACCACCATATATATATAGAATACATATATGTATACACCACATATATATATGAATACATTTGGTATACCCAACATATAAATATATGAATACATATATGTATACACCATATATTATATATGAATACATATATGTATATCACCATATAGTAATAGTATATGAATACATATATGTATATGATACATATAGACACCACATATATATATATATGATACATATATGATAGCACCACATATATATATATGAATACATATATTGGGTCAAAATAACACATATATATATAGAATACATATTGTATATCACCAATATATATGATATGAATACATAATGTATACACCACATATATATATGATGAATACATATATGATACAACCATATATATTATGAGAATACATATAAGTAATTACACCGTATATATATATATAAATGCATATATGTATATACCATATATATAGAATGCATATATGTTATATGACCAATTTATTGAATGGCATATATGTATACACCATATAAAATGAATACATAATATGTATACACCATATATATATATTGAATTTATAATACAACCAATATATATATGAATATATATACAGCCATATATATATATGAATTTATATATACGACATTAATTATATAATATGAATATATATATACACCATCATATATATATATGGAAGTCATATATACCATACATATATAGCTTATAGGGAAATATAGTACACATCTTGACCATAGTATATATACAAAAGCCCATCATAGAATATGAAACTATATACAGCATCCACCATATATATAATAGCAGACAATATATAGGAATATATCACACGCATATATATCGCGCACCATACATATATATGAAATATATACATACAGCGCATTATATATATACCATACCATATATATAGTTTTAAATATACTAACACAGGTGCCACTATACATGATTACAGTAATGATATTATAATAACTGAAAATGATATAGTACACCAAAATACATACACTATATATATATATATATAGTATATAGTGAATATATATACAATCACCATAATAACGATATACACCATATATATATATGAATATAGTACAACTGCAATAGCATATAGCACCATACTTATATATATAATGATATGATAATACACATACCATATAGCAATATCAACCGATAGTATATAAGTAATTGAATATATATACCAAACACCATATACCATATAGCACCATATATATCTATACTGAAATATATACACCTACCATTCATTACATTATACACATAATATATA
>CM042174.1:8112870-8147870 GCA_023376005.1 Doryteuthis pealeii
ACACCCTTTCTCAACTCCGCGGGGACTCCACGGGGACACCACCGCCTCCCCCGACCACATTCCCTTTCTTCTTCGCTAACATTTTTCTCCCTGACAAGCCGATGCACCGACCCGTTTGTGAGTCAGGTAGGTTGCCTCGTTCATTACATTATTATCAAATAGAACCAGTCCACCTTTCTCGATATGATGTTACTTCGGCGATGGAACGACTCACTGGTTTACAGCATCACATGTACGTGCTGACTCAATCTGCAAGCCTGCATTTCTCCACAGATTTTCCAGTGGAGATATTTCTCACTTTTTTGTTTCATTTTCTTATTAGATTTTTTAGAAGTCAAGGGGCCCCTGTCCTGGGGCTAAACACTTGATTTCTTTATAAATAGTATTTATATCCTAATGATCTTTTTAGTATGGAGCATGTTCCTTTGATAGCTGCTATTTGTATTCAAAGCAGCTTGGCTTCCCTGGTATTGTTTCAAGGTATTTTTAAAGATTTTGTTTCACCAGTCCAGTTGCCCCAATCACAACGAGTATGATGTCTATTTCTTTCAATGACCAAGTTGTTTTTTCGGTCATTCTTGAGATCGTGATAATTTGTGATCTGTTCTCGCTCAGCTCTATTTAGGCCATAATCATTTGGGACAGCTACATCAATAATGAGAGCAGTTTTTTCCTTATCCCAGATGACAATATCTGGTTTAATGGCTTTATCTTTTATATATCTGCCTGTCTGGATTACTTTGTCATAGAAACACCGTCACCTTTCCATTGTTATTGGCTCATTTGCCAGTTGTACTGTGATCTCTCAAGCTGATTTCTCCACGAATTTTCCAGTGGAGATATTTCTCCTTTGTACGTTCACATGTGCTTTTTCAAGTTTCAACTTTTGAAATACACTTTTCAAACTGATCCTCTCAAGTCTTTGAATGAATAATTTGAAATTCTATATATATATATATAAGATGCTGATAGGCACGTGTCCTGTGCCCCTGACACACAAAACCTAAAAGAACGCAGTAAAATCATATCCATGCGCCCCAATGTTTTTCTTTTTTCTTCTCTCACCATTTCAAGATAACTGTAAATACATTTCAATAGTTTCTTAGAAACAAATTACACAGGATAGGTTACAAGGTAGGAGTTAGATGGCTTTAGTCGGGACCCATAAATTTTCCCGGGGACTCAAAGCAAGTATGTGCGTCCCAGAACGCACTAAATCCAAAGTTATCAGCATCACTATAATATATATATATATAATATATATTATATATATATATATATATATTTAAAATTAAGCAACAACAATGATAATAATATGTGAACTAGATAAATAAAGCTTAATAAAAATGAACGAAAGAAATCTCTGTGTCTTTATTCAAAAAGTGGGGGAAACTTGTTCAAGTCCAAAAAGCTGCTGGCAAAAGGAATACGAAAAATAAAGTAAACATAAGAACCATATAGATACAGAGGTCAAAGGTCAGAAAGGAAAATATAATACAAAAAAAAACATCTGCTATGTTCAATAATATATGACAAAAGGCAGACATTTCCCTTTCGGGTCTCAAAATCACTGTATGTCTCTCTCTCTCTCTCTCACACACACACACTTCCCCCTCTTTCTCTCTCTCTCACACACACACACTTCCCCCTCTTTCTCTCTCTCTCTCACACACACACACTTCCCCCTCTTCCTCTCTCTCTCTCAACACACACACACATTTCCCCCTCTTCCTCTCTTCTCTCTCTCACACACACACACACACACTTTCCCCCCCTCTCTCTGTCTCACACACACTTCCGTCTCTCTCTCTCTCTCTCCTCACTCACACACACTTTCCCCCTCTCTCTCTCTCTCTCCCATAGCCCTGTCTCTTCTGTGTCTCTACTAAACAACCTGTTTCATTGTCCTGTCCTTAACCCTTTATATACCACTGCCAACCTCAATAGCCTGTTGAAGCGGTTGACAAGCTCGTATCGTATCGCTGATCCTTCACTACTGAATGGAAATGTATTCTATTTCTCCGAATTTTTGAGATGAGGCTTAATAATTAATATTATTTGGATTATTCGGACTATTGTCCTCATCAATTGGATATATTGCATAGTGGATAAAGGCGTTGGGTTAAAACAGTTCTAAGTGACATATATCAATCTCCAATTGGACACATTGCATAGTGGATAAAGGCGTTGGGTTAAGACAGTTAGCTCTAGTCAGGGGCAGCAGTAACATAGAATAATAATGAACACAACTTAACGCCTCTACCCCAGCTATGGTTAACGGAATGAGAACAGGATACCCCCGTGAACTGAATAAAGGGTTAGGTTCAGAGTTCCGCGATGACTCACGATTTCGACTAGAATGTTCCCGTATTCGAGAAAGTTCCCGAGTCCGACAACCAATATCTGAAGTAGGTAGGGGGGCACATCGGCCGAAACGTTGAACAGTTAACAATAAAGATGAGGAAAATAGTCCGAATAATCCAAATAATACTAGAAATGTATTCGTTTAATTTATTTCTCTCTCTCTCTCTCTCTCTCTCTCTCTCTCTCTCTCTCTCTCTCTCTCTCTCTCTCTCTCTCTCTCTTCATTTTTTTTTCAACTATAAACCATTTTCTAAGATCTAAAGATCTCGGGGGGTCCGGCATTTTTTATGGTCGGGTGGTTTGGGGTGCTCTGGTAGATAAGGGGTTAAAGCATCTCCTTTTTTCAAATCTCACAGTGAACCATCGGCTTTCTATTTAGAAGGCCAATGTTACTCAAATGGTTCTCCCCCTTCCTCTAGCATTGTAGTTCTCACCAATGTGAGGATAGAGAAAATTTGTGTCCATCATATTTGTAACAATACTTTCACAAACATAAACCTTTTTTTATATATACTAGCAAATATATGCACCATTCGGGTGCAAGTATTTAGGTTTTTCTGTAATAAAATATTGTATCAAATTAAAAACTATTTAGAAAATGATAAACTGAGGGGGTATAATCGAAAAATAGAACAGCTTTAAATCTCACTCTTCCATCATTTTCCGTCACTCCCGTCTTTCATTTTTCCTAATTTATCTATTTAGTTAGATTATGAAGTATTTAATAAAATTACAGTTCTTTCGTCTTGTTTATGGATTACTTTAAAGATTTATCCCAGAGATTTTTGCTCAGATTCGTTAAGAGAAAACCAAACAATTAGAAATTAATAATACTAAGCATATATTTATTAAAATCAAATTCTTAATATTAATATGCAAATTAGCCTTCTCGTTCACACTGTAAACCGCTTATTTTGTTGAATATATAAATATACTTGCATGTTATTAGTATGTAACCCAACAGTATTAATAAGGTATACTAATTTTATCAATTATTGAGGTTTAAATAAAAAAAATCAAGTCATGGTGAATGTGACGTCAATAACTAAGGGAATTGTGACTTGAGTAGTGATTTAGTTTCGGTTACAGACAGATGGACACACAATCTCCATTATAATAAGATTTATATGGTTACACAAATAAAGTTAAGATATAAGAACTTAGATTTCTCTTATGAATGGGACATAATTATTGATGAATTAAGAGTTATAATTCTACTATCTCATGACCACTAATGTTGTCTATAATGATAATAGAGCAATACTTATCTCTAGTTCTGTTCTACTTCGAGAGGATGGAATCTGGTCGTTGGGCTGATGTTGAGTGGGCTGGCATTCTTTGATGTTTTGTGTCTGGAAGGATATCTTGCCTTGTGCCATTTATAGTTTTTTTTTTATAATAACACAATGCGAACTTATTTTTTCGCATGAGATATTTTTATTTCCCCATATATATTTCCCTAAGTCAAAATGCCTTGGGTGACAGACTTACTTCAGACCCAGCAACTGACCTTACACCTAACTTGATGAGAAGAACTGATACCAAAACCAAAAAAATGTATATAAAGCCCCATAATTATATATATATATATATATATAATATATATATTATATATATACATAAACACACACCATAATACATACCAATATATATGAATATATATATATGTATAACACCATATATATATATGAACATATATGAATATACACCATATATATAAATACATATATGAATATACACCATATATATATGAATACATATGTGTACACCATATATATAATGAATACATAATAATGTACACACCAATATATATATAATGAATACATATATGTATACACACCATATATATTATATATATGAATACATATATGTATACACATATATTATATATATGAATACATATATGTATAACCCATATATATATATATATGAATACATATATGTATACACCATATTATATATATGAATACATATATTGATTACACCATATATATATATATGAATACATATATGTATACACCACATATATATATATGAATACATATATGTATTACACCATAATATATATAATATAAATACATATATGTATACACCATATATATATATGAATACATATATGATACACCACATCATATATAATATATGAATACATATATGTATACACCATATATATATATATGAATAATATATGTAACAATATATATATATATGAACATATATGTATATGAATACATATATGTATACACCACATATATATATATATGAATACATATATGTATACACCACATATATATATATGAATACATATATGTATACACCACATATATATATATGAATACATATATGAATACATATATGTATACACCACATATATATAATGAATACATATGTATACACCATATATATATATATGATACATATATGTAACACCATAATATATATAAATGCATATATGAACCATATATATATGAATGCATATATGTATATATATAAATGCATATATATAAACCATATATATATGAATACATATATGTATACACCATATATATATATATGAATTTATATATACACCATATATATATATGAATTTATATATACACCATATATATATATGAATTTATATATACACCATATATATATATGAATTTATATATACACCATACATATATATATGAATATATATACCATATACATATATATATAGGAAAATATATACACACCATATATATATACACCATATATTATAGGAAAATATATACACACCATATATATATACACCATATATATATAGGAAAATATATACACACCATATATATATACACCATACATATATATGAAAATATATACACACCATATATATATACACCATACATATATATGAAAATATATACACACCATATACATATACAACATATATAATATGAAAATATATACACACCATACATATACAACATATATATATATATTATATATATAATACACACATACATTACACCATATATATAATATGATATATATACAACCATATACATATACACCATATATATATATATGAATATATATACACACATATACATATACACATATATATATGAATATATACACACCATATACATATACACCATATATATATATGAATATATATACACACCATATACATAACACCATATATATATATATGAATATATATACACACCATATACATATACACCATATATATAATATGATATATACACACCATATACATATACACCATATATATATATGAATATATATACACACCATATACATATACAACATATATATATATGAAAATATACACACCATATACAATATATATATATGAAATATATACACACCATATACACATACATATATATATATATGAAAATATATACACACCATATACAACATATATATATATGAAAATATATACACACCATATACAACATACATATATATATATATAAAAATATATACACACCATATACAACATACATATATATATATATGAAAATATATACACACCATATACATATACAACATATATATATATGAATATATATATACACACCATATACATACACACCATATATACATTTATACACTCACACCATATATAATGTATATATTATATATATTTATATGTTGTATGTATGCACACAAATATACACACGCACGCCATATAATATGGGTGCTATATTCATAAGTAAAAAGTAATGTCATTGATAGAGCATTTATATTTAATTTAAGGTGGTGTGGACATGTACTCAAAAGCGCCATTGAGTCCATAACCACGTTACCATAATATATATATATATATATATATATATATATATATATATATATCAAAAGAAAGGATATGAATCCGACGGTATAAGTATAGATAAAAGGATATGAAAACACCACAAAATGCTGTTATGTTAAAAAATGTTTTCACTTTAACAGCATTTTGTGGTGTTTTCATATCCTTTTAGCTATACTCATATATATATATATATATATATATGTATATATATATGTATATACATACTATGTGTTCAAATTCCATTGGATTTTTTTCAATAATCCTTTGTTTGTACACAGTTATATGATATCAAGTTGAAGTATATTAACATATCCAATTACTTATATATTATATATATATATATATATATATATATATATATATATTTGTGGTGTTTTCATATTCTTTTATCTATAAATTTTTTATATAAACCTTTTTTATATAAACTTATATATAAACTTTTATATAAACTTTTTTATATGAAACTTTTATATAAACTTTTATATATTTTTGTGGTGTTTTCATATCCTTTTATCTATAAAATTTATTTATATATATTTTTGTGGTGTTTTCATATCCTTTTATCTATATATATATATATATATATAATATATAATATATATATATATACTATGTGTTCAAATTCCATTGGGTTTTTTTTCAATAATCCTTTGTTTGTACACAGTTATATGATATCAAGTTGAAGTATATTAACAAGGGGCCGTCCCCTAAGTTTCAATTACTTTATATATATATATATATATATATATATATATATATATTTTGTGGTGTTTTCATATCCTTTTATCTATACAATTTTATATAAACTTATATATAAATTTATATATATATAATATATATATATATATATATATATATATATATATTTGTGGTGTTTTCATATCCTTTTATCTATACAATTTTTATATAAATTTATATATATAATATATATATATATATATATTATATATAATATATATATTTGTTGTGTTTTCATATCCTTTTATCTATAACATTTTTGTATAAACTTTTTTATATAACTTATATATAAATTTATATAAACTTATATATAAAACTTATAATATATATATATATATATATATATATAATATATTATATGGTGTTTTCATATCCTTTTATCTATAAAATTTATTTATATATATTTTTGTGGTGTTTTCATATCCTTTTATCTATACTCAGTATATATATATATATATATATATATATATATATATATATGTTCAAAATTCCATTGGATTTTTTCAATAATCCTTTGTTTGTACACAGTTATATGATATCAAGTTGAAGTATATTAACAAGGGGTCGTCCCCTAAGTTCCAATTACTTTTTCCGAGTCAAAAAGTCAAAAATCCAATCATTGCCAAAAATACTCCTCAGGACTCTTGACGACATGACCTCATCATGTCCGGAGAAGCTGACGACACCCAAAAACAAATCCACTCAAGCTCAAAGTCTCCAAACGAGATCTCTTTGTGACTATAAAGAAGATGATCCATTCTTATAGATCCGTCTTGCCATTGTTCAGCCAATCAGCGCCTAAGACCAGCCAATAAAAATGGCTACCCACACAACGGTATTCCCCCCCTCACATACACACAGGATTTGCTGTCCAGTTCACCACCAGTTTGTAACTTGCTAACCCCTGCGTCTACGCACTCTACTACAGACCGCCCTGTCGGTGGGGCGTTAGAATGCATCGACTGCACCTCTGCAGAGGGGTAAAACTCACCCAAAAAGTAATGCCATTTTCTTTATTTCATATGAAATTGTTTTATAAAACCTATACCGCCCTGTCGACTGGGGCGTTAGACTGCACCGACGGCTCTTATATCAAAGACTTATACAGTCGATCTGATTTCAGAGAATTATACAGCTGCTATGATGTCAAAGAATTATACTACCCAGTTGGCTAGGGCGTTAGTATACACTGACTACACCTCTAACGAAAAGGTAAGAGTCCCCAAATAGGGCCACCTGTTGGCCGTGGGTGGCGATCCGTGATGCTTAAGGACGGAGTCTTGGTAGATGAGTGGTCCATGATCTGCAACACTCCACTTAAACCCTTACTTAGGCTAGTTGGGCGGTCGGAGAGGCTCCCTCCGATCAATCAGCTGGTCACGTCAAGCCCTAGCACCTATATGATTGCCCAACCCTATTGCCCTTATGGCTACCCAACCCTTTTTATCATATGTGTGCTAGGTGGCAGTGGCTGAGGGTCTACATGTACTGGGAATAACTAGAATGCACCGACTGCTCCTCTGCAGAGGGGTAATACTCCCCCAATGGGGCCACCTGTTGGCCGTGGGTGGCGACCCGTGATGCTTAAGGATAGAACCCAGGGGGTTGAGCAATCCATGACTTGCAATATTCCACTTTAATCTTGTCTTGGACTAAACGGGTGGTCGGAGAGGCCCCTTCCGATCAATTGGCTGGCCACGTCAAGCCCTAGCACCTATATGATTGCCCCAACCCCATTGCCCTTATGGCAACTCCGAATCCTTCTTATCATATGGGTGCTAGGCGGTGGCTGAGGGTCTACATGTCCTGGGAATGACGTTAAACTCTATCTGATGGTGAGGTTCCAGTTCTCGAGGTTTGGGGAATGTGGAGCACCCCTTCATCACCATTGCTCCCTGGTCCACTGTGACCGGGAGTGGTAGTACCTGTTAGGGTCCCATCTATGAGTTAAATAGAAAAAACATGAGTTTATAAAAAAATTGAGTATCCATCAAAAATGAATTTATTTCAAAACTTTATCGGCATTAAATGACCCACTGCGGTGTTGGATTTTATGATTTAAGGCATCAGGTAAATGGTCACTCCTACTTATAGACTCGCCTATAAACACGTGACCTGAGAAGGATTTCTATTGTCCAATCACTGGCACTGCTGCTGCTGCTTCTGCTGTATTAATAGACATACCATTCTGAGCTTATTTCATTGACATTTGGATTCTCTTGGACGAAGGACTTACAAGGAATATGTTAACACCGGATTCTTATTGGCTTGCTTACTTATTCATTACATCTGGAACGAAGGATGGCTGCTAGATACTTAACATGCGGTTGATATGCCGTAAAACAAAACAAACCATCTGCTACAGAACAGACATAGAACTCTGACCCTTTTGGATCTTTTCAAATTTTAAAATATATTTCGAACACTTCACAAATATAAAGTAATAATAAAGATATGAGCAAAATTTTAACCAAATAAACAAAGTATTTGTTCGTATTTTTAAATGTGGCTTGACATCAATGATTTTGTTTTTTCGAACTGTTATTCTCATCGTTTTGTTCTAAAGTTCGTAATTCTTCTCATGCCACATGTCGGAATGATAGGCGTACAAAAAACAATGACGTCATCATTTGAATGAGATCTTCAAAAATTCTTTGACAGTCAAACTATTAAAAATGATTTCCCTGTTTGGAATCATTACTATGCTCGGATATATAGGGAATGTAGAATACTGTTAATTGTTATTCTGTGTTACTTTCACCCTTAGCCAGGATTGAACCTGCAGTCTGGAAATGACTGTTACAGATTGTGAACTATTGGACAGTGGAACAGTCAAACACCTCCTCAGCTTAATGGACTCTCCCTGGCAGTAGTGGCAGTAATTATTTAAGCTGTTATAGTGGGTTCATTTGAGAACTAGTAACTTCATGGTTAGGCTTGGCCAGTCACATTGCTCAAACCAATTGTTGACTGTCTAACTGACTTACTTCAATAGGGAACACCTGAAGAAGGCCGGAGGATACAGCGGCCAAAACGATGTGTTTATTCATACCACAATAAAGATGAGGACAACAGTCCAAAAATGAAAATTATTCAAATAAACATACAGTTTTTTTAAATGATTTCAAACACAAATTGCGTCACATAGTTTTGAAATAGAACGCTACTAACGGCAATAGAATGCTAAGATTTGTCTCTTTTCTTCTTTCCATATTCGTATTGAATAATATTCAGAAGCTTACATCACATAATAACAATGCCCTGATGGGGGTTTAAGGGGGGCTAGTAAAGCATCCGCTTAGGAATCGCAAGGTTGCTGGTTCTATTCCAGTCCCCACAAACTCAGTGCTTGAGTAGTACAATTTGAGTATACAAGTGAATATATCCCATATTTTTATATATTTTGTATGTAAATAAATTTGAATTTTTTTTTTTTTTCAGAAAACTTTGTCCAACTAAGCAGTTATTCGTGTAAATAATTTAATTGATAGCAGATAGGTAATTTTATTTAAATTAGATGCAAATTAGATTTGATTTAAATTAAGAATCTAATGCATATTCATTGCACCCAGGGGAAGGATCTACTAGAAAGATTTTTACTCTTTAAGAGAAAAGGAGAACCCCCCCACCCAACACCAAGGTGGGTCTAATAATAATTTATTTATAAACTTTATTGCTAATCATTAAAATTTCCGTTTACAAATTTCAAAAGAGTAGAAATTAACAAATTAATTAAATATTATTTAGGTTTACTGTTAATTCTTATTATGTAAAAGAATTACATCTGTGGTGTAAGGTGACAGCCTTACTAAGAGAACCAAACTGCACGTCTACACAGCGTGTGTTCTCAGTACTCTCTTCTACAGTAGCGAAGCCTGGATCACATACTCACACCACGTGAGGAAACTGGAAAATTTCCACCACAGATGCCTACGCACATTCTACGCATTCGATGGCAGGACAAAGTGCCCAACACAGACGTTCTGGAACTAGCAAACATGAACAGCATGTCCGCCATCATCTACAAGAGACGCCTGCGTTGGCTTGGTTACGTCAGGAGGATGGACAAAGGCTGCATCCCCAAAGACCTACTGTATGGTGAATTAGTGGAGGGCACCAGACCGGTAGGGAAACCACGCCTGCGCTTTAAAAATGTCTGCAAGAGTGACATGAAGACATGCCACATCGACATCAACACATGGGAGGCTTATGCAGAAGACTGTGCGACCTAGCGCCTCCTCGTCAAACAAGGAATGAAAAGGAGTGAAAAAAAGAGTAAAGAATCTTTATAAAAAATTTTTTGTTGTTTTAAAAATATTTTTTATCTCCTGTCATCTATAAAACATCCATCAATTTCTTCACCCCAAGATACATCCTAATGAATGTTTAAAGAAACCGAAACGTTTAAGCGTCGATAAATAAATTCATCTTATTTTTGGAACACTTGTATTTTCAAATTTCTTAATATTGTCGGATTTATTTCCATATTTACTCCCATATATATATATATAGAGAGAGAGAGAGAGAGATAGATAGATAGATAGATAGATTTATTTTCTGTCTTTAGCCTTTACTTCTGTCTTAATAAATAGTTTCAGTCTCAATACTTTTTTAACACTCCTCGTGTGTGAATGTGTGCATTCCAACTGAAAAATAAAAAAAGAATACTACTTCAGTCTACATAATTCTATATATATATATATATATATATATATATATATATGTGTGTGTGGGTGTGTGTGTCTATTGTCTTTTAACCTTCATTTTAGGTAAGTCTTCTTTAAAATTGAAACTCAGGACTTTTATTTTTGTTTCCTCACGGAGTCAGTCACCATAAAATGTGGATAATACTGTTTTGACTGTAAAAATAGATTGATTGAGCAGCAAGTCAAAATCTCAACAACAACAAATGGCAAAAGAAAAAATAAACACATTTCTTTTACATAATAAAATGGAAAATATCAAACTTTCCTAAAGGAAAATCAAGCAGAAATATTGTGAGGTGTGAAATGCATTGAAAAAACACAAAATAACAAAGCATCTTTTCGGACATTTTTTGCTTTGTTTTTTCAAACTGAAATTCTTTTTCATTGTTTGCTTTTAAACTAAATTCTAGCAGCCATCTTGAAAATTTATAAATATTTTTGCTAACGTGAATTTCTTAATATTATGATTTACAGCTATTTGAAAATAAAGGCTTGTTATTTTCACCCTTTGTTTATATTTATTCAACACTAAATTCATTATGCCACCCTATCAGCTGGGGTGTTAGAATGCACTGACTGCACCTCTGCAGAGGGGTAAGACTCCCCCAATGGGGCTACCCGTTGGCCGTAGGTGGCAACCCGTGATGCTTAAGGATATAACCCAGGATGAGCAGTTCATGACTTGCAATACTCCACTTTGGCCCTTACTTAGAAGACGGGCAGTTGGAGAGGCCCCCTCTGATCAATCGGCTGGTCACGTCAAGCCTTACCACCTATATGATTTCCCCAACACTATTGCCCTTATGGCTACCCCAGGCCTTCTTATCATATGGGTGCTAGAAGGTGGTGGCTGAGGGTGTACATGTCCTGGGAATGACATTAAAATCTATCTGATGGTGAGGTTCTAGTTCTGGAGGTTTGGAGAATGTGGAACACCCCTTCATCACCATTGCTCCCAGGTTCACTCTGACCTGGAGTGGCAGTATATGTTAGGGTCCCATCTATGGGTTGAATAGAAAGACATGAGTTTATAAACAAAATTGTATTATGCATTAAGAATGAATTTATTTCACAACTTTGTTGGCATTAAATGACCCACCGAGGTTGATATGCCGTAAAACAAATCAAACCAAACCTAAATTCATTATGGTTCATCTGATAATTTGGCTATTACTTTCTATGGAAATAATAACATTCATCATTGTTACATAACAATTATGAACCATTGGTGAGACCTCATTTGGAATTTCCCTTTTTATCATATGGGTGCTAGAAGGCGGTGGGTGCGGGTCTACATGTCCCGGGAATGACGTTAAACTCTATCTGATGGTGAGGTTCCAGTTTTGGAAGTTTGGGGAATGTGGAGCACCCCTTCATCATCATTGCTCCCTGGTCCACTCTGACCCGGAGTGGTAGTACCTGTTAGGGTCCCATCTATGGGTTAAATAGAAAAATGTATTTATAAAAAAATTGTATTATCCATTAAGAATTGATTTATTTCAAAACTTTATCGGCATTAAATAACCCACTGAGGTTGATATGCCGTAAAACAAAACAAACCAAACAAACCAAATCATTTGGAATTAGCTAATTTGGTTTGGAGTCCAAGACTAATCAAGGACATAAAACTCATTGAGGGACTTCAAAGGAGGGCTACTAAAGTAATGAATGATTTAAAACATCCTTTGGTATGAAGAAAGACTTAGGTAGACTGACTTACCAAGTTTGATTCATCGACAATCAAGAGGTGATATGATTGAAGTCTATAAATATACCCATGGATTTTATTCAACGAACTTTGATCTATTAAATGTTGCTCAAAATATCCATACCAGGGCTCATGAATTAAAAGCCTTTAAAAAATTTTGCAAGACAAAATTATTTTAGTAATAGAGTGGTGAATACATGGAATAAACTAGCATCATCAATAGTGAATGCCCCATCTCTAAACTCCTTTAAGGCAATGTTGGATAATCTGTGGAAAGATTATAAATATTATGTGGAATTAAGATGAATGTTTATAAGAAACAGCTGACAGGTCTCAGACCTAATATACTAGCTGAAAAGGATATTATTATTATATTATCATTATTGTCACTAGCAAGAATATACACCCTTCAAGCGTAAGTATTTAAGTTTGAATGTAATGAAATATAGTAAATTAGAAAGACTAATGAAATTAAATAAGAACACATATAAAAACCCTTATTTCAAATTATATTTTAATTGGTTTCTATGTAAAATCATTCATAGGATTGATTTTAATACGTTGGAGAATAAAATAATATTAGAGATCAATAACACCAAGTAATCATTTATTAAACCCGGTTTTGTTAAAACCAGTATGCCAATTAACTACATCGTATATAACTAAAGCCTTTATTTCTTTATTTATATATATATATATATATATATATATATAATATTCATGTTGTATTTTAGGTGGTCTGCGTATGCTTCTCTCGGTATATATTTTTTAATGTTTTTTTTTTTTAAGTTGGGCGTTATTACGAAGCATTAAAAATATATAAATGAATGAACTCGATATTATGGAGTATTGGATTCACTTATTTTTTTAATTATTTTTTGTCATAAATTTTCAGGTTCGTTAGATACCCTTTATCAAATGAATGTTGTTCCTGTTTAACGGCTTTTTTGTCTCTGTTGTTATCGACAGCGGCGGCGTCTGTGAAATATTTATAATAACGGAGAATTCCGATGTCTGCGTTCAATCCCTTCACGTGTGTTTGTAATTTTAGAATCCATTTAGTTTCTGATTGTTTTCTAGATTGCGTTGTTGGAAATGCGTGTTCTATTAAAATGCATTTGAGGTGTGTAAGGTTGTATGGTAGGGTGTTAAAATGAAATGCTATTGTACTATGCGGGGATTTGAGATTTATAGTGGATTTGTGGTTATTTAGTCTTAATCTAAAAGGTGTTGATGTTTCTCCCACATATCTGCTATTTCTGCATTGTGTGCAGTATATATAATATATAATGTTAGCGCTATCGCATGTTAGGTGTGGCGGATGGATTGTTATGTTTGTGTAGGTATATATATATATATATATATATATATATATATACACACATTTTAGGATTTTAAATGCACTAATAAAATGGACTGTTTTGAGGCAAATCTAACTCTGATTTTTACAGAGACATCATTAATGTTCCACATTCCCCAGAGCTCCAGAATTTGAACCTCAATACTAAATGCAGTTTAGCATCAGAGCCAGGACACTAAGACACTCAGTCACCACCTTCAAGCAAATATATGATAAAAAGGAATAGGGGTTTGCCATTAGAGCAATAGGATCGAGACAATCATATGAAAATTGTTGGATTTAAGTCATAGAAACAAATTTGGGTCCTTTCCTATAAGTCTAACATAAACAAAGGGGAACCACTCTTGACTGATAAATTATTTATTTATTCATTTATTGATCTACTAGGGGTTAGGGTTTAGTGTTGGGTTTAGGGTTAATTTAATGGAAAATAAATCATTTTCCATATTAAAATCTAAATAAAATCAAACCATTCTAATTTCGGTTATTTCCTATAAATCTAACATGATCAAAGGGGAACCACTCTTGACTGATAAATTATTTATTTTTTTCATTAAACTAACCCTAACTCCATCTTCTTCTTTCCTAGTAGATCAATAAATAAATAAATAATGTATCAGTCAAGAGTGGTTCCCCTTTGATAATGTTAGACTTATAGGAAATAACCCAAATTTGACTGATTGATAACTTAACCCATTATGATGATTTATTTCACATATTATAAAATATCAAGCGAGAACACAATTGTCTTTTCAATTTTTTTTTTTTTAATCTTCAGAAATGTAATTTGTCGTTCGAATAGCCAAAGGTAATTCCTGTTTTTTTTTGTTTTTTTTTTTTGGGGGGGCACTACTTTTGAACTAAACCTTTGGGGCAGAAAAAAAAAAAAATTTCAAAGAACCCCAAAAAATTAACTTTATTTTTTTTTGCAAATGAAGAAAACTTTTCGAGCCACAATATTTGTGATAAAAATTCTTCTCGCTTCTCGACAGAAGATTTAAATCTTTTTGAACTTGAGTGGGTTAGGGGGTGGAGGGTTAGGTGTTGAGAAAAATTAACTAATGAACATATTCAACTCAAAATTGCTTGAATTTCTTGATTGTATTCTGAAATTTCCATCGTGGATTATTGATTTTTGTCATGATTCGAATTCTCAAATTCAGGCACTGAAAAATCTTGTTAAGAAAAAAAAAAAACTTTAAAAAACAGAATATGCTACAAAAATGTTCTCTAGTAATTTTTATCTTTGCTGGCATCTGTGTCTTCTCTTGAAAGCAATAAAATCGTGACTTTCTCTTAATTGCTTGCATAGTCATCAAGGATATTTGATTGTTAAAGTTGATGGAAAAACAGATAGCCTGATGCTGACTGAATCACATGTGTCCAATATGGAAAAATTGATTTTTATTCACATAACATCTCCTTATACGTTGCTTCTGTTTTTTCTTTTTTTACAAAGGTTACATGAAGGTGACGGTAATGCCTATTGTAGTTGGAACACTTGCAGCTAGAAAGGGTACTGCAGGAACTAGAAATCAGAGGATGAATCGAAACCATACAAACCACGTTGCAGTGTTTCGATCTGTCTCAACAGCAGATCTTCATCAGGGCTTTTGCTAATTTGACATCACTCGTTTTATGAACTTGTGCCTTTTCAATTTTTTCATTATATTACATACTGTCAGATTCACTTTCACTTTTTCTTCACACACAAATATATATATATATATATATATAATTATATATATATATAGTATGCTATATTTAATTATATAAGTAAAAGAACTCAATATCATAGAATATGTATATCTTAGTTAGGGTAGTGAAGACATGAAGTCAATAGCACTTGGTAACTGACAGTTTCTTGCCTATGTAATTTTCAAACCAAATGTTTGGTTTTTAAAAACACATAGGTGAGAAGCCGTCAGTTACCAAACGCCATTGACTTCAAGTCCCCACTACCCTAACTTATATAGTGTGAGATGGTCACTGTTTCAGCTTTTGCTGGAATGGTGTACCCAAGGCAGTATTATTGGTAGAGTGCTCAATATAAAATAGAGCTGTTATATAATATAATAAGATAAATATATTAGGTGTTACATATCTATTTATTAGGTGACAAAGGAACAGTCACAATCATATTGGTTTCATGCAATGCATTCATCAGGTGAAGATGTTTCAAATTATATATATATATATATATATATATATATACAGGTCAGCTCGAATACCTAGAAGAGTTCTAAAGACCTGAGTAGACTTGCTGTTATTCAGACTCCAGTGGAAAAAAAAAAAAAAAAAAACACCAGTTAAAACAGGTGTAAAAAAAAAAACTCACAAGGAGTATGATAATAATCAAATTGAAAAAAAATAGTGGTAATCCATCTCTGTTGGAGTTACAAAAGATTGTGTACAAAAAAAAAATAGAAAAAAAAAAAAAAGAAACAGATCAAAAACAATTAAAAATGCAAAATAAACATCACTCGTTTATGAACTTGTGTTTTTTAATTTTTTCTTAATATTACATACATTCACTTCCACTTTCTCTTCACATATATATGTATGTGTGTGTGTGTGTGTGTGATGTTCTTAGGAGTTAATGTATACTTCTTTATATATATATATATATATATATATATACACAAACTACATATATATATATATATATATATATATATATATGTATAATATATATATATATATATATATATATATATAACAAATTTTTGGTACAGCTAAATTTGTATAAGATTTTGAAAAATAACAACATTTTATTGATCAGCAAATTTCTTTTATTTTCGAAAGAGAAAGAAAGAAAAAAATAGAAACTTAAGGGCCCTTTCGACCGGTGCTTTGTCAAAATAACGACCATTTAAAGTCACATTGTAAATCAAATTGGGTAAAGAGAGATTCAATCAAGCAATGTTAACATGAAGAAAAAAAAATATATTTCTCCATATATATATATATATATATATATAGAAATATAGACAAATTCTGGATGTTACACTGGATGGAAGTTTTATTATTGGTTGTGATGTCGAGGTTCAAACGTTTCAGTTTATAAAGAAACTTCTTCAGGTCAGTATGAAACCAGTAAAGTTAAAAAAAAAAAAACTCATTCAAAACCATCCATCACTTTTTTAACAGCATAAAATCCTTTTTCCTTTAGTTGTTTTATATTGTCCTGAAGAACGCTTCTTTATAAACTGAAACATTTGAACTTCGACATTACAAGCAATAATAAACTTCCATCCAGTGTAACACCCTGTTTGTTTACTTTTCTCTACATACTGTTGGATTGATTTCCTCGTTTTACTCCCACCTATATATCATGGAACCCTTCACTTAGACCCTCACTTAGGCTTGATGGGCGGTCAGAGAGGTCCCCTCTAATCAATCAGCTGGTCGTGTCAAGCCCTAGCACCTATATAATTGCCCCAACCCTATTGCCCTTATGGCTACCCCAACCCTTTTTATCATATGGGTGCTAGAAGGCGGTGGCTGAGAGTCCACATCTACAGCTACCTTCAGCTCTTAGATCAGATTACCCTGTGGTACTCATGCACTGAGTTGGGTGGGACCGGTATTGAAACTGGAATCTTGCGATTCATTAGTGGATGCTCTTCTGACTGAGCTAAACCAGAGAGTATCTATTTTATTAAATATACTAGCAAAATAAAAAACACCCTCCAGGCGATGTAAAAATAGATTTTTTAAACATATTGCCTGAGGGATGGGAGTATAAAATTCAAATTCAACGAATTTGTACTCTAAGTAAGTAAAATCATCAAATTCATTAGAGGATTAAAAATAAAACAATTTGAAATGTAAACTTTAAATATATATTAAAATAAAACAATATATAGATATATAATACCAGTCATGTATTTAAAACTTGTTTTAAAAAACAATGAGGACTGTCTAATGCTGCATGTTCAAATTTTCAGTGTATTTATTCTATGTTATGACGATTTTGGGTAATGTGATGTAAGCAGTGATGTAATTTTTTTACAGACAAAAATCGGAAGCGAATCTCCATTATTAATAGATTTATCAGGTTTTAATCAAGATAAAAAAAATATTTAATTTTAATCACTAGAAACAAAAATGGAATATTTTAATTGCATTAAAAAGGGAATATCATGAAGATGTTTCTAGAATTGCTTTAATTTCCAGAAAATACTGGCCTTCTCCTATTCATTTTTACTAACACTATGAGTCGATTAACCAACACCATTTCAAGTAGGTATAGGCCTTCATATTTAACATGATTTGCAATCATTTTAGAATTCACTACAAATAAACTTTTCTGATTTTTAAAGTTGAGAAAGACAACGTCGTCACAACTTTATTGATTGATTGATTGTCTCTTTGATTGTTGGTAAATCATTAGAGATGGGAAATGGAACAAGCAAAACCCAAGAGAAAAAAATGTAATCTGATTACTTTATAATCAGTGAAATTCACAAAGTAAATATATTCCATTCATATATTCAAAATAGAGTATATACATATACATACACTCACACATATATATATATATATATATATATATATACACCAATTTTATTAGTAAACCCTTGCGGTAAGAAAAAATAAAAGCAAATAGTTTGTTAGTGAAAATATACTACCAAACTTAACCTGGGGAGAAAATGAAAAAAAAAAGACCAAGAGGGTCGCACTTACCAAAAATAATCAATTAACACTTGGCCAAAGGGAAAAAATATATATATATATATATATATATTGATAATTGAATTAAATTACCATGAACAGACAACGTGGAAAACATCCGGAGCACTGGACAGCTGTTTCGACCTCCTGTTTCGAAACAGCTGTCCAGTGCTCTGGATGTTGCACATAGTGTTTGCCAAGTGTCTGGTCATGGTAATTTAATTCAATTATCAATTATTAATGTAATTCCTCTATTTATGAATATATATATATATATATATATATAAACTGTCAAGATCGTCTAAAGCTAAAGTGTAAAATATACTTAATTAGAGCAAATAATAATCTAAACCTAATGAGTCAGATATACCTACTAATAGTTTTGCTTAGTAGCACATCAGGGAAAGAATCTGTCAGATTCTTTCCCTTTTGGCAACTAAGTGATATTACATAGGTATATCAAGCTCATTAGGTTTAACTTATATATATATAACTTTCAAAGAATGAAAAACTTAACAAACCATCATCTGTTATTTCATATTTATTTCGACCAGAAACTCAAAATGAGTCTAGCCTCTTCAAGCAGATTTTACAAATAAAAGGAATTTATTACCAGAATTAAGTCTTCATATACACTCATATAAGAATACAATTTCATGACAAACAACAGTAAAAAGTTTGAATTCTGGGACCTGTCAAAAAATAAGATATATAACATAACCTTTTAATTCCTGTTTATCAGAATTAGTCTCAACCAAATAAAAAAAGGACCATATGACCTTTAGTCACCCCTTTTCATTCTCGATTCATAATCACTTGTTTTTCATTTACACTGTCAAAATCCATTTGTGGGTTAGGGTTAGTGGTTAGTTTTATAATTTAAATAAAAAAAACTCTAAAAATCGTTTCTTAATAAACAACCGGATTTTGACGGTGTAAATGAAAAACATGTGCTTATGAATCGAGATCACAAAAGGGGTGCCTAAAGGTCATATGGTCAAAAAAAAAAAAAAATTAACTCATGCTATCTAGACATTCTTTTAAAAAAAAACATTGAAAAATCTAATTACTAGTAATAAATATTTTTTTAAATATAATCCTCAAAATTATTAACATTTGAAATTTAAAAAAAAAATGATTAAATTTATCATTATTATAGTATTTAACTCCATTATCATAATTATTATTATCATTACTAGCAAATATATGCACCCTCCGTAGGGTGCAAGTATTTAAGTTTTAATATAATAAAATATCATGTTAAATTAGAAAGGCTAATGAAACTGAATAAGAATGCAGATAAAAAGATTTAAACAGAGTGCAAGTATTTAAGTTTTAAAATAATAAAATATCATATTAAATTAGAAAGGCTAATGAAACTGAATAAGAATGCAGATAAAAACATTTGGAACAGAGGGGGTATGATTGAAAAATAGAACAACTTTGAAACTAACTCTTCCATCATTTTCTGTTACTCCCGCCTTTCATTGGTAAATTTTCCTAATTTAACTATTTAGTTAAAATAGGAAGTAAAGCATAATATTACAGTTATTTCTTTATGTTAATAGATTTCTGTTAAGATTTATCCCCGAGATTTTTGCTCATATTCAATAAGATAAAACTAAACAATTAGAAATCAATAATACTAAGCATATATTTTTTAAAATCAAATTTTTAATATCAATATGCAAATTAGCCTTCCCATTCACACTGTAAACCGCTATTTTGTTGTATATATAAATACAATTGCATGTTATTAGTATGTGGATGTGGTCAGCATTATTAATAATGTAAAACAATTTTATTAATAATTGAGGTTTAAATAAAAATAAAATCATGGAGAATGTGATGTAGATAATTAAGGGAATTATGACTTGAATAGTAATATAGTTTCGGTTACAGACATACAAACCCACAATCTCCATTATATCATTATTATTATTGATATAACTAGTACATTTATCATTAATACCATATATTGTATTCATAATACAATTATTAGATTATCATTATTATTATTATTATTATTATTATAGTAGTATTCTTATTTATTTATTTTTAAATTAAATATTACTAAATTATGTATTTTAAAAATCAAAGCAAGCACCATTTCACAAGCGTGAGACCAGGGAGATTGTTTTTTGTGTCTGAGGTAGAGTGGCCTATTGTCAGTATCAGCGAGGGAGTCTATCCTCTTTTCACAAGCACTAGACCAGGGAGATTGTTTTTTGTGTCTGAGGTACTGATGGTAGGTGTAGTGCCACTCCAACTGTTTTAGTTATTTTATTTAATCAGCAAGGGAGTCTATCCTCTTTTCACTAGCACTAGACTAGGGAGATTGTTTTTTGTGTCTGGGGGTACTGATGGTAGGTGTGGTGTTGCTTCAACTGTTTTAGCTACTTCACGTAATCTTCATTTTAGACAATTCCTAGAAAAAGCAATGTTTTTTTTTCCGAAATTATAAAGATATTCCCTTTATTTATATACTTGAAGTAGCTACCCGACATCACCTTTGTAGAGGGGGATAAGAGTTAATCTAGCTGATCCATTGATTGTTTAGGTCTTCCATAATTGATTTGTTTATGTTTTAATCACAAATGCTGCCAATAACTTTCCCTTTTAATTTTTAAATATCTTTACGAATTTGAATAAAATCTTCATTATTTTGCACAAAAAGTAAAATCTGGTGATAGCAAATGTGTATATGTATATATTTACTTTGTCATTAATTGTTTTATTGTAGTTTCATCCAGACGTACATACATAGACACCAACTGCCCTTTATATATGTACTAGAAGCCGCTACCTAGCATCACCTGGGTAGGGGGGGAACAGAATAATGGTGTATTGATTTGTTTACTTTTGAGATTTACAAATGCTTGACATTTTTAAGCAGAATTTCAATGCTATTTCTATGTATATTTTAATTTTCAGATATCTTTGAATATAGATCAAATCTTCATAATTTTTGCACAAAAAGCAAGAACTGCTGATATTCAGTGTGTGTTGTATATATATATATATATATATATATATATAGTTTCATCCAAACAGACATACATACACACCAACTGCACTTTATATACGATGGTGATTCAAAAAGTAATGACATTTTGTTTAGCACAGGTATAATTACCAACAAAAAAAAAACATGTATCATACATCAAAATGAAGCTAGTCCTCTGTGGATCACATACCTACTTCTCCACATAGCGTTTCTCTCAATAGCAATGTGCCACCTTTGATTTAGAGCATGTGTCCCTGCCATGTAAAATTCTGCTGACTGATCTTTGAGCCACTTCTTCACTACAGATTTCACTTCTTCATCACTCAAATAATGTTTGCCTCTCAAATCGTCTTTCATGGGATTTGAAGAGATGATAGTCTGAAGGCACTAAATCTGGTGAGTATGGAGGATGCGGTAAAGTTGTCTAACCGAATGAGGCAATTTTTCCCTTGTCCTGATGCTTGTGTGTGGTCGAGCATTATCATGCAGAAGGAGGACATTGTCAATTGGCAAGTTGGGTCTTACTCATCAGAATCTTGCTCTATCTCGTTAGCGTCTCAATATAAGTCTTAGTTTTTAAAAAAAAAAAACTTCACATGAAATAAAGAAAATGACATTACTTTTTGACAGACCCTCATATGTATAGATTTAATGCAATTGTAATTTGAATGGACCTAATAGATTCCTGAGACATCAAATCCTTACGCCATCCAATGGTTGAATCCCCAATGATCCTCCATTACTTGGGACATTCAATCTTTTATAAAATTATTTGTTGGAAATTACCAATTTTGGAAGGAATTACTTCGTGATCCAAACTCGAATACAGAAGTGGAGGCTGGATGAAAATTCAATACAAGTTTTGAGATTGCTTTTTAAACTCTTGCCAAATTCCTCACCCCCCAAAGCCAAAAATCATGTCATGTCTGCCTAATGTAAATCATATTGAATATTTTGATTTCAGAAACAGTTGGCTAACTTTGCAGCTCAGTTAACTTACACGGAAAATCATATTTGTAAATTGTAGGTGGTTAAAAGCCAAAAAATATCAAAACTCAAATCAGGTCAAGATGCTAACATATTGTAGGTATTTAAAAGACAAATAATATACAACTCAGATCAAGTCTAGATGCTAACAGATTGCAGGTATTTCAAAGACAAATAATATTAAACTCGGATCAGGTCTAGATGCTAACAGATTTTAGGTATTTAAAAGCCAAAAAATATCAAAACTCAACTCAGGTCAAGATGCTAACACATTGTTGGTATTTCAAAGCTAAAAAATATCAAACTCAGATCAGGTTTAGATGTTAACATATCATAAGTATTTAAAAGACAAATAATATCAAGCTCAGATCAGGTTTAAATGTTAACATATCATAGGTATTTAAAAGACAAATAATATTAAACTCAGATCAGGTTTAGATGTTAACATATCATAGGTATTTAAAAGATAAATAATATCAAACTCAGATCAGGTTTAGATGTTAACATATCATAGGTATTTAAAAGACAAATAATATTAAACTCAGATCAGGTTTAGATGTTAACATATCATAGGTATTTAAAAGATAAATAATATCAAACTCAGATCATAACATATCATAGGTATTTAAAAGACAAATAATATTAAACTCAGATCAGGTTTAGATGTTAACATATCATAGGTATTTAAAAGTAAACTCAGATCAGGTTTAGATGTTAACATATCATAGGTATTTAAAAGACAAATAATATCAAACTCAGATCAGGTTTAGATGTTAACATATCATAGGTATTAAAAGATAAATAAACTCAGATCAGGTTTAGATGTTAACATATCAAGGTATTTAAAAGATAATAATATCAAACTCAGATCAGGTTTAGATGTTAACATATCATAGGTATTTAAAAGACAAATAATATTAAACTCAGATCAGGTTTAGATGCTCAGATCAGGTTTAGATGTTAACATATCATAGGTATTTAAAAGACAAATAATATTAAACTCAGATCAGGTTTAGATGTTAACATATCATAGGTATTTAAAAGACAAATAATATTAAACTCAGATCAGGTTTAGATGTTAACATATCATAGTATTTAAAAGACAAATAATATTAAACTCAGATCAGGTTTAGATGTTAACATATCATAGGTATTTAAAAGACAAATAATATCAAACTCAGATCAGGTTTAGATGTTAACATATCATAGGTATTTAAAAGACAAATAATATTAAACTCAGATCAGGTTTAGATGTTAACATATCATAGGTATTTAAAAGACAAATACTATCAAACTCAGATCAGGTCAAGATGCTAGCCTATTGTAAGTATTTAAAAGCCAAAAACATATCAAACTCAAGTCCTGTTGCTAATATTAATTGTTTTTAATTATTGAATTTCTACTCTCTTGGCAGGGAATAGCTGGTCCCTGACTTTTACCCCCCCTTTTTTTTAAAAAAAAAGGGGACGCTTGGTGCTTCTGTTCTGATGTCATTAAGTTTATTTAAAAAAACACCATGAAACTGTACAAGGAAAAACAAATAGAATTCAATAAAAGGATAACAGCAAATACTTTTCAAAGAAATAGAAAATTCAAAGTAAATGTAAGAGCACTTACCGTGTCGTCTGCCCTGACCAGTGGCGTAAACTCAAAGATGCTCGTATATAAGTTCCCCTTACCACTTTCCGGTTAGAGATTCGTAGACTGCAGAAACTAATGGTTGGCACAAAATGGGATTAATAAACCCATTAAACTACTCTAAATTGGATACTGTGGTTGTAGTTAATTTTATAAACAAAAAATAACTATATCCATTAATAATGGAGATTCGCTTCCGGTTTTTGTCTGTAACAAAAATTACATCACTGCTTATGTCACATTACCCAAAATTGTCATAACATAGAATAAATACACTTTTTATATACTTTTTATATTTCTTAATAAATACATGACGGGTATTATATATCTATATATAGTTTGTTTTATTTTAATACATATTTCAAGTTTACATTTCAAATTGTTTTATTTTTTAATCCTTTAATGAATTTGATGATTTTATTTGGGTACAAACTCACTGACATTGAATTTTTTACTCCCACCCCTCAGGCAATGTTTCAAAAATCTATTTTTACATCGCCCGGAGGACGTTTTTTATTTTGTACTAGTAAAAATAAGATATAATTAACTGGTCAGTTTAGCAACTGTAGATTTTGGTTGAAAAATAGGGAAACATTATTCTATGAAATCATGGGTCTTTTACCAGAAAAGTGTAATTTTATTTTTAGATAAGATGAAACACCCTAAGAGATTGTTACTTTAGGTGGTGCGTTTAGCATAATGGTTGAAAGACATGGAATTGGTATGCAGAATTCAAATCTTAGATGATCCTATTTACTCATTTGTTTGTGCTAGGACCTCTGCAAAAAACATGAAGCTGTTTTCTCCCTCCAGCTATGGGTAAATAGTTGGGCAGACTGGGTTCTTTAGCCTTGGTACAGCAACCAGTCTAGAAGGAAAACTGAATTCAAACCAGTTTTGCTTCAATTAAAAATTGACCTTGTGTCACATTCTGTCCATATTATAAGGGTTGGGTATTTGCATACAGATTCATGCCTTTCCCAAGAAAACTGATCTTGTGTCACATCCTGTTCATAGTAGAGGGGTTGGGTATTTGCAGATTCATACGTTACCCAAGAGAATGAGAATTGACCTTGTGGCACATCCTGCCCGTATTGGGGGGGGGGCATTTGTATACAGATTCTTGCCTTTCCTGAAGAGCATGACAATTGACCTATAGTGGAGGGGTTGGGTATTTGCCTACAGATTCATTCCTTTCCCAAGAACATGAAAATTGACCTTGTGTCAAATCCTGCCCATAGTGGAGGGGTTGGGTATTTTCAGATTCATACCTTTCCCAAGAGCATGAAAGTTGACATAGTGTCACATCCTGCCCATAGTGGAAGGGTTGGGCATTTGCATACTGATTCATGCCTTTCTCAAGAGCATGAAAATTGACCTTGTGTCACATCCTGCCTATAGTGGAGGTGTTGGGTATTTCCCTTTCTCAAGAGCATGAAATAAAATGCAAATGACCTCATTCAGAATTCAACTCACCAAATTCATTTTGATATGATTTTAATTTTAGTCTTAAGTAAATTGGTCCTTATCTCTAAAAGAGTAAATGTAGAATTCTACCATCACGAGAAATCAATATCTTTGCATAAATTTGAATGCATCATGTTATTACCAAAAACAAAGTAATAAGAAAAAGTTGTTTAACTTTAGAATACCAGACTGCACTTTGGTGGTGACCCATGATGCTTAAGGATGGAAGCAGTCTATGACATTCAACACTTCTTTTAGGCCCTTACTTAGGCTAGACGGTCGGTTGGAGAGGCCTCCTCAGATTAATTGTCTGCTCACATCAAACCCTAGCACCTATATGATTGTCCTGACCCTATTGCCCTTATGGCAAGCCCCAACCCCTTTTTATCATATGGGTGCTAGAAGGTGGTGGTTGACAGTCTTTATGACCTGGGTAGGACGTTAAACTCTAACTGGTGGTGAGGTTCCAGTTCCGGAGGTCTGGGGAATGTGGAGCACCTCTTCATCATTATTGCTCCCAGGTTCTCTCTGAACCAGATTGGTAGTACCTGTTAGGGTCCCATCTATGGGTTAAATAGAAAAATATGTTTATAAAAAACAAAAACTGAGTATCCATTAAGAATAAATTTATTTCAAAACGTTGTCGGCATTAAATGATCCACTGAGGTTGATATGCCATGAAACAAACCAAACCACGTATATGTTTTAACAAACAAATTCCAGTACTGTCAACAGGACTGGTAAAATGTCTTTGTAGTTTGGTGACTCCTGCAAAAGAGGAAAAAACGAACGAACGGATTTCTGGGATTGGCGTCTGAGAATCAATAAACCATCTAACAGACATGTCAATTTTCCAAGAGACACAATTACTTATTACTTGTATAACCATTCTCATATCTATAAGTATATTGTAGTATTTTGCAGAGAATACCTGCATTAGGGTAGGTCGATTTTTCAGTTTTTAAAAATATCAAATTACATGAAACACCAAAAGCTGTGTATTTGTCTATTAAGTACTGATACCAAAAATTAGAACTTGAACTTGTACCAATTTTTTAGTAAGGGAAAGTCATTGGCAGCTTTTGGGATTAAAACATAAAACAATCAATGGATCTGCCAGACAAAATGTTATCCCCACCTACAAAGGTGATGTTGGGTAGCTGCTTCTAGTATATGAATAAAAGGAATAACTTTATTATTAGAGAAAAAAGGTTTGCTTAGTCTATGAACTGTCTAAATGGCATCAGTAAAGAAAATGAAGATTAAATAAAGTTACTAAAACAGTAGGAGGGACACCACACCTACCATCACTACCTCAGACACAAAAAACAATCTCCTTGGCCTAGTGCTTGTGAAAAGAGGATAGACTCCCTCGTTGATTAAATAAAGTAACTAAAACAGTTGGAGTGACACCACACCTACCATCACTACCTCAGACACAAAAAACTATCTCCCTGGTCTAGTGTTTGTGAAAAGAGGATAGACTTCCTCGCAGATACTGACAATGGGCCACTCTACCTCAGATACAAAAAATCTCCCTGGTCTAGTGCTCGTGAAAAGAGGACATACTTCCTCACTGATTAAATAAAGTAACTAAAACAAATGGAGTGACACCACACCTACCATCACTACCTCAGACACAAAAAACAATCTCCCTGGTCTAGTGCTTGTGAAAAGAGGATAGACTCGCTCGCTGATTAAATAAAGTAACTAAAACAGTTTGAGTGACACCAATTTTTGAGAAAATGGTATCAAAGATCGTAGAAAAAAATGCACTGAAAAATCCTCGGTTTGCAATAATTGGAAGGGGAGGCATATTTTTGATTTGAACTTTAATTATAATTTTGTCATTCAATTTAATTTTGATAAAATAAAATGTCAACATTCCCTTGTTTAAATACTGAAATTGTCAGATTTTCTGAAAAATTTTTTGGCCAAATGCTGCAAAACCGAGGATTATTCTGGGTAATTTTCACCTTTAGTTGTTAAAATTCCTAGCAAATAAGACAATTAGAGTAACATCCCTTGACTTTCACTTTGAACTAAGCCAGTAGCTATTTTAAAAGTCTCCGTGCGAAATAAACAAATCTTAGAAACTTTTTCAAAAACAATACAACTGCATGCTTTAACACAAAAATATTATAAAATGTGTTCTTAATAACAATTAATTCATTTCAGATAATTTATGTTAGGAATTTAGTCAAGTGACTTTCACTTTGAAACAAGGCGGTAGCCATTTTGAATGTGTCTGTGCAAAATATACAAATCTAAGAAATGTTTTCAAAAACAATACAAGTGCATGCTTTAACACAAAAATATTATAAAATGTGTTCTTAATAACAATTAATTTCATTTCAGATAATTTTATGTTAGGAATTTAGTCAAGTGACTTTCACTTTGAAAGAAGACGGTAGCCATTTTGAATGTGTCTGAGAGAAATATACAAATCTAAGAAACGTTTTCGAAAAAGAAAAATATCATAAAATGTGTTCTTAATAACCATTATGTTCATTTCAGATAATGTGCACGCACAATTTTATGCTAGGAATTTTAACAACTAAAGGTGAAAATTACCTTATTCTGTGCATTTTGGTTTCCTAAAAAATTGGTTCTATACAGCACCTCCACTATTTTTTAGATGTAATGCGTATGGATGTATATGCAAGAATTACTTTTGTTAACAGGTTTTCACGGTTGTTTTGTTAAAAGGCTTTTATGTTTTTGTTGTTTCTTCTTTGATCATGCCGGTTTTGTATCTATCTAAAAAGATGTCTGTGGGGCTTGATCAGATAAAACGATGGAGATATATCAAGTTGAGTAGAGAAGATGGCCATTGTTGTAGCATTCACCTCTTTGGCTTTAATATGTTTCACAGTGTGTTGCATTCTCTCTGCTGTTTTTTGGTTAAAAGAGGATTGATATTTTGATCCTTTTTGCTGTTATCTTTGACCTGTCCATGCTTAAATAGATATAGTGACATGGATGGTTCTCACCGGGTGTCAAACTCCCTATTTAAGAGCAGATAATAATAATAATAATAATAATAATAATGATGATGATGATGATGATAATATATTTTGCAATTGATAATAGGTTCAAGTAAAAAGAAAATAATGGACCAGTTAAAATGTGATAAAGACATAGAATGACGTTTATCTCTGTCTGTCTCTTCCTCTTCCTTCTCTTCCCTCTCTCCTTCTCTTTCCCTCTCTCCTTCTCTTTCCCTCTCCCTTTCTCTCTCTCCCTCTCCCTTTCCCTCTCACCCTCTCCCTTTCTCTTTCCCTCTCCCCTCTCCTCCTCCCTCACCCTTTCCCTTTCTCTCTCTCCCTCCCTCTCCCTTTCCTCTCTCCTCTCTTCCTTTTCCTCTATCCCGCTCTCTCTTTCTTTCCATCTCTCTTTCTCTCCCCCTCTCTTTCTCTCCTTCATTTCTCCTCTTTCTCTCTTTCTTTCCTTCTATCCTCTTTCTTTCTCTCTCCTTCTTCTCCTCTCTTCATCTCCTCGCTCATCTCATCTCATATCTCTCCCTCTCATATCCTCTCCCTCTCTTCATCTCACTCTTTCTTCCTCTTCCTCTCCCACTGTTTCTCTCCCCTCTCTCCACCTTGTCTCTCCCCTTCTCCACCTTGTCTCTCCCCTCTCTCCACCTTGTCTCCTTTCTCCCCCCTTGTCTCTCCTTCTCCCCCCCTGGCTCTCCTTTCTCTCCTCTTGTCTCTCCTCTCTCTCCCTCTTTCTCTCTCTTTTATCTCTCTCTCTCCTCTCTCTCTCTCTTTTATCTCTCTCTCCTCTCTCTCTCTCTCTCTCCTCTCTTTTATCTCTCTCTCCTCTCTCTTTTATCTCTCTCTCTCTTTCTCTCTCTCTCCATGTGAATTAATCTGACAACTGGTATATTACTTTGCTAAGATTTACATAAAAGATATTATTAATTCTAAGTCGCAAATTGAAAAATCCAAACTCATGTTTTGCAGATTGGAATGGAATTTACAAAAGAGGAGGTGCGCTTGCGTAATGGTTATTGCCATAGTAAAAAAAAAAATGGCCAATGAGATTAAATCCTGGACACATTTCATTTCAAAGAACACAAGAGAGAACATAAAGAGAATTCTAAGATTGTCATCAGACACCTAGACTTACATAATTTATAATCAGCTTATAATTTATGTATGTACCTGTAGTTAGAATATTTTGAAAAAGGCTGTTTGCATTTCACATAGCACAAATACCTTTGGGAAAGGTATTTATCCAACTATGCCCCTCCAGATATAGGTAATAATAGGGCAGACTGGACCCTTTAATCTTGGTATGTCAAACAAACTAGAAGGAAAACTCTGTAGACCTAAAAAGGGTGTAACATTGTAAGATCATTTAAGCAGTTGTAGGTTGTGTTAAAGGCATTAGGAATTAAATGGTATATACTTACTTATCTACTAAGCTTAGCTTAGATGTGGCACTAGGCCAAATTATGGGGTGCCCTGTGAGAATATAACTCACTATGGTCTGAGAATCTAGCTTGCTAACCATTACACCACAGGAGGTGGAATTAAATGGAATATTTTGTCTTGGGCTGATAGTTTTTAATAACAAACACATGACTTTTTTTTTTTTTTTTTTTTTAGAGCTCATTTATTTTATCTCAAGTAAAAGGCCTCTAATGGACACACTGCCATTACAACTCCTCCAAACTCTCACATCCATCCATTTCCCAAACTTCAAACCAAACTTCTCCTCACTATCTCCCTTTCACTCTTAGCACTGTTGGCACGTTTTGACCAATCAGAAGCCAATAGGTAATCTGAATTCAAGTTAATTTCCACTATTACCTAACCACATAAGTTAAATATTGGGTTTTTCATATTTCCACATCTCATTATTCTACATGGGTTCCATCAGGCTATTCCTGCCCAATATCCATGAAGGCTTCCAATTACGACATGATGGCTTTGGAGTTCTACAAGAAGGTTCCCAAGTTTGACAAGAAACACCTGAAGAATGCCAGAAGGCACATCGGCCAAATTGTTGTGTATATAACAATAACGATGAGGACAATAGTCCAAATGATCCAAATTATCAAGCCCCATCTCAAACATTTAGAGAAACTAAAAAGATTTTAAGCAAAATTGTTTTCACTCACATTGAACAAGACAACGAAAAACCTCTATTGGCACGATAGTATTGTTTCTCACTGTTTCGCAGACATTTCAGGAACTCTTCAGCCCCACAACCTTCATAGAGGTTAACAGGAAATCCTTTGGAATTGTAGTCTTTGTCCAATGCTCCTGGAATGCAAGATCAGATAAGAAGATATACGAGTAGTGACCAAACCAGCTTTAAGGGGACCAATGGGGGGAAAAAAGGGGGTGGATGACAAAACCAGGTCATGGGACCAGTGGGGGGAGGGTTTGGAAGACCAAACCAGGTTACAGGATAATTGTGACAAAAAGGGAGTGGAAGACCAAACGAGTCACGGGACCAGTGGGGGAAAAAAGGGGTTGGAAGACCAAACCGGGTCATGAGACCTGTAAGGGAAAAAAGGGGTGGATGACCAATCCGGGTCACAGAACCTGTAAGGGAAAAAAGGGGTTGGAAGACCAAACCGGGTCACAGACCTGTAAGGGAAAAAGGGGTTGGAAGCCAAACCAGGTAACGGGACCAGTGGGGGAAAGGGGTTGGAAGACCAAACCGGGTCACGGACCTGTAAGGAAAAAAGGGGTTAGAAGATCAACTGAGTCATAGGCATTGGAGGAAAAAGGGGGCTGGAAGACCAAACCAGGTCACGGGCAGTGGGGGGGAAAAAGGGGTTGGAAGACCAAACCGGGTCATGGGACCAGTGGAGGGAAAAAGGGGGTTGGAAGACCAAACCGGGTCCAGTGGGGAAAAAGCAGGTGAACGAACATATCAAACAATATCTGTTTTTTAAGACATTCTGCAAGACATTGAAAAGTTACATACATAAATCACAGCATATTTAATTATCATTTTTATTTCTTTATTTTTGTTTCTTTGAAAGGGAATTAGTTTTATTCTATAATAAAGTTAATGTCTCTTGTATTTCCTAATTGGTTTTTTAGACACCGATCTTTTGAGACGTTTCTCATTCCAGCTGGTCAGGCGCTGAATAATAATGGTTATTATTTTATTCCAAGAATCTCATTCAACTATGATGGATGGCTTTTCAAGATGCTGAAAACAACAAAAAAGAGAATTGCTTAATCAATAAAGCTTATTTCTTATTATTATTATCATGTGTGTGTGTGTGTGTGTGTTTTATGTGTTGTGGATGTAAATGGTAGATCAGTGTGTTAGCATGGATATCTGTAATTTCCTCCCCATATATATATATATATATATATAAAGAGTCGGCTTCTGGTTGTTGCATAAGCATCAAATTTTATATCTGATAGAATGGGAAGGACGTTCTTTATGTCATATTGCATCAAACTTTGTGGATCTGAGATATATATATATATTAGAGTCAGCTTCTGTCTTAGAGACATATGATGGTGCATAAGCATCAAATTTTATCATCTGATATCTGATACAGTGGGAAGGACGTTCTTCCTATGTCATATTTGCCTCAAACTTTGTGGATCTGCAATGGGTCTGACGAGTCATTTGAAAGCTCATGAGAGGAAAGTTTCTGGTGGTGGAGTTATAGTATTGTGAGGAACGGCAATGATCTATATATATATATATTATATATATATATATATATATATATATATTAGACCTCTACAGACACATGTTTTGATGTTAACATCTAATCAGTGTAGCTCGACTTTTTAACAGCTATCTCTAGCCAGAAGCAAAACCTGACAGAATTTTCATCTGTCAATCTCCTTACACTCACATCCATCGGAGGCTGTCAATCAGAGGCAAACAATTATTTGAAACCTACTTGCATAGATGTATTTTAACTGTTTTAATACATACAGGGCGGCTCCATCCCTTTTATAGGAGAGCATTGCATTTACGCTTTAGTTGGGGGGCATCGGAGAAATCCCTCCACAGTTCTCAACCCCGGGGGGGGAGCATATATATATATATGAGTATAGATAAAAGGATATTAAAACACCACAAAATGCTGTTAAAGTGAAAACATTTTATAACATATTCATAGCTGATATTGAACAATATTTCAATTTTATAAAAATCATCTTCAGAGCTTGTTTATACTCCGTGTTATCAAGAGCGGAGACAAAAGTCGAATGAGAAGGTTTTTGTTTTGAACTCATATGACTTTTGTCTCCGCTCTTGATAACACGGAGTATAAACAAGCTCTGAAGATGATTTTTATAAAATCGAAATATTGTTCAATATCAGCTATGAATATGTTATAAAATGTTTTCACTTTAACAGCATTTTGTGGTGTTTTCATAATCCTTTTATCTATACTCATACTATTTCTCTGAATGTTTGAGATGAGGCTTGAAGATTAGTATTATTAGCGTTATTCGGACTATTGTCCCCATCTTCATTGTTATTTGTACAACGTTTCGGCCGATATACCCTCCGGCCTTCTTCAGGTATTTCCTGAAGGTTCCCGAGTCCGAGAAGGTTCCCGAGTCCGACAAGAAATACCTGAAGAAGGCCGGAGGGTATATCGGCCGAAACGTTGTACAAATAACAATGAAGATGGGGACAATAGTCCGAATAACGCTAATAATACTATACTCATACTGTCGGATTTCCTTATATATACTAGCAAATATATGCACCCTCCGGGTGCAAGTATTTAAGTTTTGATATAATATTGAAACTAACTATTCCATCATTTTACATTACTCCCCTCTTTCATTGGTAAATTTTCCTAATTTAACTATTTAGTTAAAATAGGAAGTAAAGGATAATATTACAGTTATTTCTTCTTGTAAATAAATTTCTTTTAAGATTTATCCAAGAGATTGTTGTTTATATTTCTTAAGATAAAACCAAACAATTAGAAATCAATAATACCAAGCACATATTTATTAAAATCAAATTTTAAATATCAATATGCAAATTAGCCTTCTCGTTCAAACTGTAAACCGCTATTTTGTTGTATATATAAATACAATTGCATGTTATTAGTACGTAGATATGGTCAACAGTATTAATATTGTAATACAATTTTTATTAATAACTGAAGGTTTAAAAGAATGAAATCATGGAGAATTTGACGTAAATAATTAAGGTGACTTGAGTAGTAATATAGTTTCGGTTACAGACAGAAAAACACACAATCTCCATTATAATAAAGATATATATATATATATATATATATATATATATATATATATATACATATGAGGTTAATCCCAAAAGTAAGGTCTCCAAAGCGCTATGGGTGCAGGGAAACTGTTCATGTGGCTATTGGCAACACTGTTGTATCTGTTGTGCATATGAGGCTAATCCTAAAAGTAAAGTCTCCAATTGCTGGGGATGCAGGGTAACTGTTCATATGGCTATTGGCAACACTGTTGTATTTGTTGTGTCCACGCTTGCCTGCTACGCTCAATCTTGACTTGGAAGTCATTGTGGTGTTTTCATAATCCTTTTATCTATAC
>CM042174.1:8150370-8160370 GCA_023376005.1 Doryteuthis pealeii
TCTGACCTGGTGTGGTAGTACCTGTTAGGGTCTCATCTATGATTTAAATAGAACAAAAATGTGTTTAAAAATGTTTAAAATGAGATAACAAAATTTTGAATACCCGACAAAATGAATAAAACAAACATCTTTGGCATAAAATAACTCAAAGTTCCGTCTTGGCTCCCGATTACGACAAGAAGGTTCCCGAGTTCAACAATAAATACCTTAAGAAGGCTGGAGGGCAGCTCGGCCGAAACGTTGTACAGTTAACAATGAAGATGTGGACAATAGTCCGAATAATACAAATAATACTAAGTATAAATAAATGTTTGAATGTTTTATGCCAGATAAGTCTGCCAACAAATGTCATTAAGTTTACAAATTGTATTTTTATGAATCTATGTTTTTATCTTCATTTGTTTGTTGTCTTCTTCATTGGAATTTGTCTACTTGTTAATGTGGGAAAATATATGGTGCAAAAAAAGGAAAAAAGACCATAACATTTATAATTGCCAGTACCTTGCTCGGATTTTTTTATTTATTTCTTGTATTTTTTTTTATTGTAGTATGTTAAAAGAAAATCATGTCAAAATATTACAAGTAGTAAAAATAAGGATTATATAAAGTAAAAATAAGATTTTTGTATATTTTTAAAAATTCAAGATCAAAAGAAAGAAAAAAATCCTAAATGGCTTTAAGTTTAATATATTTACTTAAGAGCTATTCCTAAATAGTTCAATATGTAAAAAGTATAATAATCTTGATTTAACTTATTTTCTTTCTTTCCATCTTGTTCAATTGAAACAGATTAGTGTTATCATTTTCACGCGCTCAACACTTCTCTTTCTTTCTTGGGGAGGGAGGCTACGGCCCTGAAATATAACTGTTCAGTTTAGATTTTTAATGCTGTAAAATCCAACCAACCAACCAGCCAACCAATCAGATCTCCAGGATGCTTCTAAGTCAATTTCAACAGCAACTGTGGGGTCTGGATGTTGATTTCTGATGATGATGATGATGGAGATGCCCTTTGGATTTTCGCCAGTGCCCCATTGCCGAATTTGACCCTAATATCACTGGGTGCCAGACCTGTCAGTCTTGGGTGACCCTACCAGGAACTTTTTCTCGACAGTATGGCTCATGGTTTCATGAATATACCATTTGCCAGGGGGTGCCCTTGTTGTAATGGATGTTAGTCATAGGATGTGGACACAGTGAGATAAGTTTGAATCCTATATGAGCCATCCTTTCACATAGTGCTAATACACTTGGTGAAGGTATGCATCCAGCTATTAGTTGAGCAATTAGTAGAGCACACCGGGATCTTTAACCTCAATTGGGCAACCAGTCTAGGAGAAGGAAAACTCTGAATTCAAATCTGTTAAACTTTGCTTAAGAAATTGAACTGCTAGTGCATATTTCTAATTACTAGTACACACTTGTGAAAATTTAGTTTAAACAGCAACCACATATATCTAAATTCTGATGGAGGCATGTAGTCTAATGGTTAGAGTCATAGGAAATGAACTCGACGACCCGAGTTCAATTCCTCGACAAAGCTGTTTGCATTTCATTAATACCTTGGGAAAGGTATGAATCCAATTCTTCTTCCAGCTATGGGTAAATAGCAGTGCAGACTGGGCTCTTTGACCATTGCTAGGTAACCAGTCTAGGAGAAGGAAATCTCTGAATTCAAACCTGTTAAACTCTGCTTAAAAAATCAACCTTGTGTTGCATCCTGCTCATACGGAGGGGTTGGTAAATATATATTAATATATATATATATATATATATATATCCAAATCCTGATTTATAATTTTTTTTCTTTATCCTTTTTCAGTGATATCATTTTTATTTCACTCATTCCTAAAGAATAATTAAAGTTCCAATTACCGTCAAACTGGGAAGACAAGGCAACAAACAATTGTAACTCAAATAAAAACCCGAATGCTACAAAGTCCGCTGCAAAATAACAAAGTATATATAAGACTCCACAATGTCATTCAAATCAAGCAGTCAAGCAGCCAATCAGAACTCAAGGAATGGAATCACCCAAATCACCCAGATTCATGGATGGATCATTCTTGATTCCTATTTATACCAGCTGTCTTGGACACTGCTTGAGTTGTACTTAGTTAGCTGCTGTTATTAAAACCAACAGTAGACTGACTTCAATAATTCCCATCTGATATATTTGTTAATTGGTTTGTATATTTAAACTATCCGATGCAGTTTAGATTTTTTTTCATACTAAATTTTAATGAAAAATCAAATCTTATTAATCGCAATCTTTTTATTCCTATCTTAAAAATATTAATTTGGTTAGAAATAAAATAAAGTAATCTTTCTAAATATGTAATGTGTATTGTTTTCATACATTGTCCATCACATCCTTTGGGTTCATATCTTATTATAATGGAGATTGTGTGTTTTTCTGTCTGTAACCGAAACTATATTCCTACTCAAGTCACAATTCCCTTAGTTATTGACATCACATTCTCCATGATTTTATTTTTATCTAAATCTCAATTATTAATAAAATTGTCTTACATTATTAATACTGTTAACTATGTATACTTACTGATAACATGCAATTATATTTATATATACAACAAAATAGCGGTTTACAGTGTGAACGGAAAGGCTAATTTGCATATTGATATAAAAAAATTGAATTTAATAAATATGTGCTCAGTGTTATTGATTTCTAACTGTTTGGTTTTAGTTTAATGAATATAAGCAAAAATCTCTTCAATAAATCTTAAATGAAATCCATTAACAAGAAAAAATAACTAAGTTTATTCTTACTTCCTCTTTTAAACTAAATACTTACATTAGAAAAAATAGCAATGGAAGACGAGAGTGATGGAAGAGTAAGTTTCAGTTTTTCCCTCTGTTTTCATCTTTTATTATACTCCCTCGGTTTCAAATCTTTTATCTGTATTCTTATTTAGTTTCATTAGCCTTTCTAATTTAATATTTTATTACATTAAAACTTAAATACTTGTACCCGGAGGGTGCATATATTTGCTAGTACTAAGAATAAACAAACAGCTAAGACACAGAAAACTTCCTAGTATTCCAGATAAGTATATCTGTGTATGCAAGTAATGGTTATGCAAGTATTCTCTGCAAAATTCTATATGTGGCACAACGTCGAGTTGCACCCGTATGAGGGAAGGAAGATAGTGAGCACCAGAGACCCTAACCCCATTTAAAGTATCTATATGCAGGTACCCCTTTCATTCAGGAGACTTAAGGGAAAAAAAGGGAGAAGCTCAGACCCCACCCCCTTACTCTAATGAAAAAGAATCTAAACCGACCCTTTTCCATTATTTTTTTGGTAGGGAGATGTGACACCCTATTGGTATGTCCACTAGTATTCATACGTTAAACCGTCGGTCGATTCAGTTTGAAAAAGAGATTTACGAGTGCGTGGGCGAACAAGCGGGCAAGGGAGTCAAGAATCTGTTCAATCCTTATATTTTTACCTTGATGCCAAGAAATATTTGACATTCCTACTATATATATAATATATATATATATATATATAAAAAGTCAACGGGGCGGCCTAAAGTCGGTATCAGCCAGTCAGCCTATCCCCTTTTCAATAGCGCTAGACCAAGGAGATTGTTTTAGCATCTGAGGTGGTGCGCCACACCTACCATCAGCTCCTTACTTTACCGCACAGATCCCTGTGCTACTCATACGCTGAGTTGGCGGGGACCGGTATCAAACTAGGAACCTTGTGGTTTCTAGCCGAACGCTCTACCGACTGAGCTAACCCGGCCATATATATATATATATATATATATATAATAGTTTTTGGTACAAGAGAATTTGGTATAACACTAAAAGTGGAGGAATCATATGTAATTTGGGAGAATATTTTATTAATGAATAAAATATAAAATAAATGGGGGGGGGGTTTACACGAAGGCCTTTTCAACCGGATCTTTTCAAGTGATACTCCGGTGATGAATAAAAGTCAAATTGTACAAGAATTTTGTAAGAAACGATGGGGGTGAGCCAGAAGGGGACAAAAAAAAAGGAGAAAAGAAATAGGGGGAAAGAAGTGGGTATGTCTGAACCCTAGGTGGAAACAGGGTTGGAAGTGTCTCCCAATAAATAGAGGGAGTACTTTGGTGTTTGTTTGCACAGAATAGGCCGGAAAAAGGAGATGTAAACAGCTTCAAGGATAGTTAAATGCTGTTTTGACCTAGCCCTGTGCAAAATAGAAAAGCACTCATCTGAATAGTCATATATATATATATATATACTAGCAAATATATGCACCCTCCGGGTGCAAGTATTTAAGTTTTAATATAATAAAATATCATATTAAATTAGAAAGGCTAATGAAACTGAATAAGAATTCAGATAAAAAGATTTGGAACAGAGGGGGTTTGATTGAAAAATAGAACAACTTTGAAATTAACTCTTCCATCATTTTCCATTACTCCCGTCTTTCATTGGTAAATTTTCCTAATTTAACTATTTAGTTAAAATAGGAAGTAAAGAATAAAATTACAATTATTTCTTCTTGTTAATGGATTTCTTTTAAGATTTATCCCAGATATTTTTGCTCATATTCAATAAGATAAAACCAAACAATTAGAAATCAATAATACTAAGCATATATTTAATTAAAATCAAATTTTTTTAACATCATATGCAAAATAGCATTCACACTGTAATCCACTATTTGTTGTAATATATAATACAATTGTATGTTATTAGTATGTAGATAGGTGAACAGTATTAATAATGTAAAACAATTTTATTAATAATTGAGATTTAAATAGGAATAAAATCATGGAGAATGTGTCGTAAATAACAAAGGGAATTGTAATATAGTTTTGGTTACAGACAGACAAAGCCACAATCTCCATTATAATAAGATATATATACATGTATGCTCCTATATATGTTCACATCTATGTCTGTTTCCATCTATCTATCTCAGTCTCATCACATATATCTTTCATTTCTTATATTCACATCTATGTATGTTCTCATCTATCTATTTCAACATTTATCTACCTATGCCTCATCACATCTACGTCTATTCCTATCTATGTTCGTATGGACAGAAAGCAAGCATGCAACACCTATTTTCTTGGCCTTGTGTCAAACTACCTCACAAACTGGGTGGACAAACTTTAGCATGGAAGGCACCATTCAATAATTAACAAAAATCTCTCTAGAAATGTCTTCTCTGTTCCATCGACAATATCAATGCCCGGAACTTAGGAAAAATGTAAATGACAACTTCATCATTTATGCAAGTTTGGTCAATAGAGACTACGAAAGATTTAGGTTCAAGGAATTGACAGAAAATCAGTTCAGATGTCTAATACGAAAGTATTAGGGCTTAAATCAACCGAGAAGAAGCAGATAGTTGTATGAGATTCTATGGTGAATCTTTTCTCATTGGCCAAAGAAGGACAAAGATCAATAAACTTAAAAATATGACACGACTATATCCAGGTTTTCAGATTTATTTTATTCTTTTATTTATCTATCAATCTATCCATATCATTCTGTTCATATCTATCTATCTATCTATCTATATGTCAGTCTGTTCATATATATATATATATATATATGTCAGTCTGTTTATCTCTCTCTCTCTCTCTCTATCTATATATATATATATATATATATGTTGAAAAGAGAAAGAAAGGAAAGAAAGTATTGAATGGATAAACTAGGATTTTAATTAATACTATATATATATATATATATATATATATATATATATATATATATATATATTAAACATGTCAGTCTGTTTATATCTATCTACCTATATATATATATATATCCATGTCAGTCTGTTTATATCTATCTACTATATATATATATATATATATATATATATACATGTCAGTCTGTTATATCTATCTACCTATATATATATATATACATGTCAGTCTGTTTATATCTATCTACCTATATATATATATATACATGTCAGTCTGTTAATATCTATTCTATCTACATATATATATATATCCTGTCAATCTGTTAATATCTATCTATCTATCTACCTATCTATATATATATATATATCCATATCAGTATATTTTATATCTATCTATCTATCTATCTATCTATATATATATATATATTATATATATTATATATATATAATCTCCATGTCAGTCTGTGTGAGTGTATTTTCAGTTAAAATTTTTCGATAGTTAGAAGGGGTGCATCAATGTGATTTTAAGTGTTGCATTATAGAACTTGTATCAGGTGTAGCGTTAATCTGCGTGATAATGTAGTCGTTGTGTGGCCAATATACATGCTAGTAACTTTGCAGAGGCAGTCTCCTACTGGGCATTTAAATTTGTACATGAGATTGGTCTCATTTTATATATATATATATATATATATCTTTGCCTGTTCCTATCTGAGTCTCGTTATATATATATTTGCCTGTTCCTGAGTCTCATTTTATATATATATATATATATATCTTTGCCTGTTCCTGAGTCTCGTTTTATATATATAATAATATATATATATTATATATCTTTGCCTGTTCCTATCTGAGTCTTGTATATATATATATATATATATATATATATATATATATATATGCATGCTCCTATATATGTTCACATCTATGAAATGTTCCCATCTATCTGTCAACATTTATCTACCTATGCCTCATCACGTCTATGTCTATTCCTATCTATGTTCACATCTATCTCTATTCCTATCTATCACAGTCTCATTATATATATATATATATATATATATATATATATATATATATGTATATGATAAGTTGTAAACACGGTTTTTTGGAATGGCTTTTTGCCGATAATTTTTGGGAGAATAAGTGCTTAATTGGAGTCTACCTAATTTTGAAAATTAATTAATTAATAATGAATTAGGCGGGAATACCTATTAAATGTATGGCTAAACAAATCGAGAAAAATTAATCTCTGTATGTACATTTCGGCCTATTAGGCCTCATCACAGGGCGGTCTTCCGATCTATAGCTCTGCTGATGAGGCCTAATAGGCCGAAATGTACATACAGAGATTGTTTTTTCTCGATTTGTTTAGCCATACATTTAATAGGTATTCCCGCCTAATTCATTATTAATTAATTAATTTTCAAAAATTAGGTACGACTCCAATTAAGCACTTATTTCCAAAAATATATTATATATATATATATTATATATATATATATATATACACATTTTAAAAATGAATGGCTTAAAATTTCGACTGTGCAGTTTCTTGTCGTAGTGCGATTCTTCAGGGTATTTTTGTCTTACCATTGGCCTGTATTTATAACTGGGTTGCACTCATTTTCAATACAGTGGTTATGCTACATACCCACCTTTACCTCCTATGTAATGCCGGAACTTACTAGGCATGGCTTATGCTTGTTTCTGTGCCTACATCTATTGGTTAACTCTGATCATGAGTTCAATATCATCTCTGGTCTGCATTCAGCTATTTTTAGTTTTTCTTGTAGGCACAGCATGCACAGGTTATCATTTTCTTGTGTGGTGGTGCTTTCTTAATAATAATAATATATATATATATATATATATATTATTTTGTTATGGAGTAACGGTGTTGAGTTTTTCCTTCCTTTCAAAGATATATATATATATATATATATATATATTATGGAATAATGGTGTTGAGTTTTTCCTTCTTCAAAGATATATATATATATAATATATTTATTATGGAATAACGGTCTTTGAAAGAAAGGAATACTCAACACAGTTATTACATAATAAATTTATTTCGACCACAATTGGGCATTTATAAATCTAAGCTGATTTAACAAAGCTCCCCAAATCAAATCTCATCAGATGGATAATCATCAATAATTTGAATTGCATAACAGAAAAATTTTCTCAAAGTAGAATCTTTTTCCCCCTCAAAATTTTTTTTTCTCCAAAATGTATATATTAAAGACTGTTACTATGGTGACAGGAAGTCATTGCAAATGAGAAAAAGAAACATTTTCAGGGCCAAGTTTATTTAGGGGTTACTAGTCAGTCAAATTACAAATATGAAAATTAAATAAGTCTGAATAAGTATGAAGCAAAGATAAACAAAAAATTAAGATATATAAATATTATTATTACTAGCAATATATGCACCCTCCGGGTGCAAGTATTTAAGTTTAATATAATAAAATATTATATTAAATTAGAAAGGCTAATGAAACTAAATAAGAATGCAGATAAAAGATTTGAAACAGAGAGTATAATAAAAAATAGAACAACTGAAACTTGCTCTTCCATCATTCGTCTTTCATTGTTATTTTTTCTAATTTAAGTATTTAGTTATAAGAGGAAGTAAAGAATAAAATGACAGTTATTTTTATCTTGTTAATGGATTTCATTTAAGATTCATTGAAGAGATTTTTTATTATATTCATTAAATAAAATAAACCGTTAGAAATCAATAATACTAAGCACATATTTAATAATCACTTTTTAATATCAATATGCAAATTAGCCTTTCCGTTCACACTGTAACCACTATTTAGTTTTATATATAAATAATTGCATGTTGTCAGTATGTAGACATGGTTAACAGTAATAATAATGTAAAACAATTTTATCAATAATTGAGGTTTAAATAAAAATACAATCATGGAAAATGTGATGTCAATAACTAAGGGAATAGTGATATGAGTAGTAATATAGTTTCGGCTACAGACAGAAAAGCACACAATCTCCATTATAATAAGATTATTTATTCATATTAAGAATATTAAGAATGCGTATAATTATAATGCATATTATACACATTGTAATTGCATTCTTAATATAATAAATAATAATATACTTAACAATGCTTCAAGCAAATTATCAAATACTATAATGAAAATTATTAATTATTATAATATTAAAAATAGCTCTCTGTAGTGATTTAAAGATTCACTGTATTTGTACATACTGGATCATACAAAATAATACAGTGTGTCTTAGATATCACATATAGAATCAACCCTTACTACCAAGTTTTGGATACCTCACACACACACACACACACCACACATATATATATATATATTATATATATATATATATATATATATATATATATGATGGACTCTCCCGTCAATTGACGTATGAGTGTTCATACAATGAGCATCCACACAATTTTGTTTATAGTGTGAAGGCTTGTGTTGGATCATCTACACTTTTTGGCACAGTCGATAGGAAAGAATTGGTGTATCAAGGGTTGCCACAAACCCAATCAGCGACTGACCTCAGGAATTTTGAATTCAGAGTTATCCCTCTCCTAGACTGGTTACCTACCAAGGCTGAAGGGCCAGTCTGCCCTACTATTTAACCCATAGCTGAAGGGAGAATATATGGATTCATACTTTCCCAAGGGTATTAGTACTATGTGAAATGCCAACAGCTTCGTCTAGGAATTGAACTCAAATCAACGAGTCATTTTCCACGACTCTAACTACTAGCCCAACGCCTCCATATATATATATATATATATATATATATATATATTATATATATAATATGAGATTAAGTAAACAAATAAATGTGTTTATTTTTTATATGGCTTTAAGCCGACAATTTTTGGAGATATGTACTTAATTGAAGTCATACCTAATTTGAAAATTAATTAGTTAATAATTAATGAATTTTAGGCGGGCGTAAACGAATGAAGAATGTGGAATTGGCAAGCTAGTATATACGGTTAGAAACTTCGCTTGTCAGCTTGACAGTCGAGGTTTGAGTCACACATGGAGCAGTCTCCCATGTCTATAACCTTGCTGATAAGACCTGATAGGTCGAATGTACATTCAGGGATTGACATTTTCTCGATTCGTTTAGCCTTACATTTGAACATATATGCCCACCTAAAATTCATAATTATTAACTAATTAATTTTCAAAATTAGATACAACTTCAATTAAGCACATATCCTTCAAAATATATTATATTACATATATATAGTAAGTAAAGTTTACGGGCGGCCTAAAGTTGGTATCAGCC
>CM042174.1:8165370-8166582 GCA_023376005.1 Doryteuthis pealeii
CTATCTATGTCAGTTCTAGTTCTATTAGCTATGTCTATTCATTGTTTAATAACAATCTATCAGCGTCTGTTCATACTCTATCTATATCGGCTCAGTCCATTCATATCTAACTATCTATCACAGTCATTATTCATAGCAGATCTATAATCTCAGTTTGTTCATATCATCTTTCATTTATAGTCTGTTCGTATCTATCTATCCAACACACTTTTTGGGCAAGTTCGCATGAATAAATTATTTGAAAACTAGAAGAAAAAAATAACACCCACGTTTTCAGAGCCATATTTAATTAAATGTGACAAATATAGATTAAAGCTACAAAATTTGAATTTTTCAATTCACGCAAGGTTATTGGCGTTTTTACTTGTGAAATGCTTTTGAGAAGTTTATGTTAGTGTTAAATGTTTGTTTCAATGCCCTCCACCCGCAGGGGAATAAAACTGATGAATACTTTATTAGTAATACTATACCGATGCTTGTCAACAGTTTCTCTCCATCTTTAATGTGTTTTATTGAAGTCAGTCTACTGTTGGTTTGAACAACATTAAAAAACTAAACATAAACTTCTCAAATGCATTTCACAATAAAACCCCACTAACCTGGTGAATGAAAATTAAATTTTGTAGCATTAATCTATATTTGTCCATTTAAATTAAATATGGCTCTGAAACTTGGGTGTTTATTTTTCTTCTACGTATATTCAAATAATTTATTCTGAACTTGCCCAAAAAGTGTGCTTGGATAGATAGATACGAACAGACTATAAAATGAAAGATTGATATGAACAAACTGGATATATATAGATCTGTATGAATAGACTGTGATAGATAGTTAGATATGAATGACTGAGACATTATAGATAGATATGACAGACTGTGATAGATTGTTTTGTTAACATGACTAGACATAGCTGATATGAACGGACTGGAGGATAGATAGATGAGATGTGACAGACTGAAATAGATAGATAGATATGAACAGACTGAAATAGATGATAGATATGAACAGACTGAAATAGATAGATAGATAGTGAACAGACTGAAATAGATAGATAGTAGATAGATTAGATATGAACAGACTGAAATAGATAGATAGATAGACTAGATAGATATGAACAGACTGAAATAGATAGTAGAAATAGATAGATAGATGATATGAACAGACTGAAATAGATGATAGGAATAGTAACCGATAGATGATATGAACAGACTG
>CM042174.1:8166682-8186682 GCA_023376005.1 Doryteuthis pealeii
ACCCACCTTTACCTCCTATGTAATGCCGGAACTACTAGGCATGGCTTATGCTTGTTTCTGTGCCTACATCTTATTGGTTAACTCTGATCATGAGTTCAATATCATCTCTGGGTCACTCTGCATTCAGCTATTTTTAGTTTTTTCTTGTAGGCACAGCATGCACAGGTTATCATTTTCTTTGTGTGGTGGTGCTTTCTTAATAATAATAAATATATATATATATATATATATATATTTGTTATGGAGTAACGGTGTTGAGTTTTTCCTTCCTTTCAAAGATATATATATATATATATATATATATTATGGAATAATGGTGTTGAGTTTTTCCTTCCTTTCAAAGATATATATATATATATATATATTTATTATGGAATAACGGTCTTTGAAAGAAAGGAAATACTCAACACAGTTATTACATAATAAATTTATTTCGACCACAATTGGGGCATTTATAAATCTAAGCTGATTTAACAAAGCTCCCCAAATCAAATCTCATCAGATGGATAATCATCAATAATTTGAATTGCATAACAGAAAAATTTTCTCAAAGTAGAATCTTTTTCCCCCTCAAAAATTTTTTTTCTTCAAAATGTATATATTAAAAGACTGTTACTATGGTGACAGGAAGTCATTGCAAATGAGAAAAAAGAACATTTTTCAGGGCCAAGTTTATTTAGGGGTTACTAGTCAGTCAAATTAACAAATATGAAAATTAAATAAGTCTGAATAAGTATGAAGCAAAGATAAAACAAAAAATATAAGATATATAAATATTATTATTACTAGCAAATATATGCACCCTCCGGGTGCAAGTATTTAAGTTTAATATAATAAAATTTTATATTAAATTAGAAAGGCTAATGAAACTAAATAAGAATGCAGATAAAAAGATTTGAAACAGAGGAGTATAATAAAAAATAGAACAACTGAAACTTGCTCTTTCCATCATTCGTCCTTTCATTGTTATTTTTTTTCTTAATTTAAGTATTTAGTTATAAAGAGGAAGTAAAGAATAAAATGACAGTTATTTTATCTTGTTAATGGATTTCATTTAAGATTCATTGAAGAGATTTTTATTATATTCATTTAAAATAAAATCAAACAGTTAGAAATCAATAATACTAAGCACATATTTAATAAAATCACATTTTTAATATCAATATGCAAATTAGCCTTTCCGTTCACACTGTAAACCACTATGTTAGTTTTATATATAAATTAATTGCATGTTGTCAGTATGTAGCATGGTTAACAGTAAATAATAATGTAAAACAATTTTATCAATAATTGAGGTTTAAATAAAAATACAATCATGGAAAATGTGATGTCAATAACTAAGGGAATAGTGATATGAGTAGTAATATAGTTTCGGCTACAGACAGAAAAGCACACAATCTCCATTATAATAAGATTATTTATTCATATTAAGAATATTAAGAATGCGTATAATTATAATGCATATTATACACATTGTAATTGCATTCTTAATATAAATAAATAATAATATACTTAACAATGCTTCAAGCAAATTATCAAATACTATAATGAAAATTATTAATTATTATAATATTAAAAAATAGCTCTCTGTAGTGATTTAAAGATTCACTGTATTTGTACATACTGGATCATACAATAATAATACAGTGTGTCTTAGATATCACATATAGAATCAACCCTTACTACCAAGTTTTGGATACCTCACACACACACACACACACACACACACACATATATATATATATATATATATATATATATATATATATATATATATATATATGATGGACTCTCCCGTCAATTGACGTATGAGTGTTCATACAATGAGCATCCACACAATTTGTTTATAGTGGTGAAGGCTTGTGTTGGATCATCTACACTTTTTGGCACAGTCGATAGGAAAGAATTGGTGTATCAAGGGTTGCCACAAACCCAATCAGCGACTGACCTCAGGAATTTTGAATTCAGAGTTATCCCTCTCCTAGACTGGTTACCTACCCAAGGCTGAAGGGCCCAGTCTGCCCTACTATTTAACCCATAGCTGAAGGGAGAATATATGGATTCATACCTTTCCCAAGGGTATTAGTACTATGTGAAATGCCAACAGCTTCGTCTAGGAATTGAACTCAAATCAACGAGTCCATTTTCCACGACTCTAACTACTAGCCCAAACGCCTCCATATATATATATATATATATATATATATATATTATATATATAATATATGAGATTAAGTAAACAAATAAATGTGTTTATTTTTATATGGCTTTAAGCCGACAATTTTTGGAGGATATGTACTTAATTGAAGTCATACCTAATTTTGAAAATTAATTAGTTAATAATTAATGAATTTTAGGCGGGCGTAAACGAATGAAGAATGTGGAATTGGCAAGCTAGTATAACGGTTAGAAACTTCGCTTGTCAGCTTGACAGTCGAGGTTTCGAGTCACACATGGAGCAGTCTCCCATGTCTATAACCTTGCTGATAAGACCTGATAGGTCGAAATGTACATTCAGGGATTGACATTTTCTCGATTCGTTTAGCCTTACATTTGAACATATATGCCCACCTAAAATTCATAAATTATTAACTAATTAATTTTCAAAATTAGATACAACTTCAATTAAGCACATATCCTTCAAAAATATATATATATACATATATATAAGTAAGTAAAGTTGACGGGGCGGCCTAAAGTTGGTATCAGCCATTCAGCGAGGGAGTCTATCCCCTTTTCAATAGCGCTAGACCAAGGAGATTGTTTTTAGCAACTGAGGTGGGGCGCCACACCTACCATCAGCTTCTTACTTTACCGCACAGATCCCTGTGCTATTGATATGCTGAGTTGGCGGGGACCAGTATCGAACTAGAAACCTTGTGGTTTCTAGCCGAATGCTCTACCAACTGAGCTAACCCGGCCCCTTGTCTGTTCCTATCTCAGTCTTATTATTTATATCTATATTCCTATTTATGTTCACATTTATCTATCTACGACAGATAATGATATCTGTTCATCAGCTGTTAATGGAAACACACCAAAAAAAATATTGAAATTCTTAGACCATAATTCCAAGAGTTAAAGAAGCATTAAATAAGAAATGGTAAATATTCCTAAGCAGAATTCTGCGATAATAGAAAATTGAAGAACTATTGAACATAACTGATTGTCGATCCAAAAAAATATAGAAGAAAATAACTCTGTATTTTTGGCACTGACAGTATTCGTAGAAGAACACTCGAGAAAATCTAGTTGAGGTCCCTCTTCTCTCAGGTATTGATTTAATATAGAACCAATTTCCCACTGAGGATCTTAAGAACCTATCCTGAAATCTTCCTTAGGATGAACTGAAGATCTTGGCATATTCATCACACACTGAAGATTCGAGAGCATATCAGGATTTTCTTCTGTTTTTTTATTTTTTTTAATTTTCTTGTTCGGATCATTTTACTGTTGGCACCAAATTATATTTTACTCGGATTGGCAACTCCATTTTCAAAAATTAAAAAACTTCAGACAACTAACGGGTGAGAAACTGTCAGTGACCAAGCGTCGTTGATTTTATATTCACGCTACCCTAACTTTGATACACATGCTCTATCTACGATATTGATCACTATTCACTCATAAAAATAGCACTCTGTCTTATAAGCGTATATATATATATATAATATATATTATATATATATATATATATAATAATAAAGATAATCTACTGAGTCAGACGAATCTACTATTAGTTTCGCAATAAAGCTCTTCAGGGCTAAATCCCTGAAGAGCTTTATTGCGAAACTAATAGTAGGTTCGTCTGACTCAGTAGATTATCTTTATTACTTGGCTCTACTTAGGTATCGAGCACTTTTTACAAATAGCTTCTCCTAGCGGTTTATATGAATATATATATCTTATATACATATATATACATATAAATTGTTTTTTCTTTTGGCCAAATACTATACCAATAGATTATTTTTTTGTTTGTACGAATATCTTGGTCTTTTCTTTTTTTTCAAAATTTTTTCTTCCTGGTTGATGTTTGGTAGTATATTTTTACAATCAAACTCTCTGCCGGGTTTTCTCTCCGCAAGGATCTACCAACACGCTTGGTATTAATTATATATATATATATATATATATATATATATATATATATATAATATAATTATATATATTATATATATATATATAGAGAGAGAGAGAGAGAGATAAAAGATATGCAAACACACAATGCTGTTAAAATGAAAATATTTTATATCATATTCAAACTAAGATTAAATCAATATTTCAATTCATAAAAATCATCATCAAATATTTCTGCTTCTCTCTCGATGAGTTCAGATTAAAAAACAAGCTCTGAAGATGATTTTTATAAATCGAAATATTGTTCAATATTAGCTATGAATATGATATAAAATATTTTCATTTTAACAGCATTGTGTGTTTTCATACCCTTTTATCTATACTTATATTGTCGGATTCATTTCCTTAGTCTTAACTTATATATATATACATATATACATATATATTATACTATTACTATTAGCAGTTATAGATCTATTTTTATTCATATGTAGATATTTTATGAGTTTCTACTGACCGATTTTCAATAAAACTTAGCAGTCTGATGAGACTCATGTATATATATGTATTATTATATATATATTATATATATATATATATATATATATATATATTGATGGATATACAACAGTATTATAATCCTTTTGATTATATATATATGATATTTGATCCTATATATATATATATATATATATATAGTATAATAAGAAAATTGAAAAAACACTGGTTGAAATAAGTTGAGTGGTAAGTTTATTGGCTGCCGCTGCAGTGTTTCGATCTATTAATTAGATCATCTTCAGGGCATTTGTTGGTATATGGAAGGTGATAAAAAAAAAATTATTTTCACAGAATAATGAGAAAAGCAAGTGATAGTCCTTGTTTTATCAGTCTGTTCAAAATTTGAAGTCTGAAGAAATGACGCTGAAATACATATATATATATATATATATATATGATAAGTTGTAAACACGGTGTGTTTGGAATGGCTTTTTGCCGATATTCACACACATATATGGGTAGGAATAGATCTATAATTACTTATATGACTAATTTTTAAGCAATATATTGCTCTATACAAAAATCATTAAACATTGAGCTCATAAAATGGACCAGGTCAATTTTAACATTCCGTTATTAAAAAGGCCCATCTTAGAATTATTCTATACCAACTAATCTGACGATTTATCTATATCTATCTCTATCTATCTCTCTCTCTCTATATATATATATAATGTGTGTGTGTGTATGTTTTATATACAAACATACAAATATAAATATATATATATATATATATATATATATATATATCATACAATGTTTTAAGAGCCAGTGTATTAAAACAGTTCATAATCATATGAAATGGGAAAATACTTCATAATTAATTGTAATATCAATGTTTTAAGAAACAGTGTATTAAAACAGTTCATAATCATATTAAATGAGGAAATACTTCATAATTAGTTGTGATATAAATGTTTAAGAAACAGTGTATTAAAACAGTTCATAATCATATTAAATGAGGAAATATATATATATATATATATATATATATATATATATATATATATATATCATACAATGTTTTAAGAGCCAGTGTATTAAAACAGTTCATAGTCATATTAAATGAGGAAATATTTCATAATTAGTTGTGATATAAATGTTTTAAGAAACAGTGTATTAAAACAATTCATAATCATATTAAATGAGGAAATATATATATATATATATATCATACAATGTTTTAAGAGCCAGTGTATTAAAACAGTTCATAGTCATATTAAATGAGGAAATATTTCATAATTAGTTGTGATATAAATGTTTTAAGAACAGTGTATTAAAACAGTTCATAGTCATATTAAATGAGGAAATATTTCATAATTAGTTGTGATATAAATGTTTTAAGAAACAGTGTATTAAAACAGTTCATAATCATATTAGATGAGGAAATATATATATATATATATATATATACTAGCAAATATATGCACCCTCTGGGTGCAAGTATTTAAGTTTTAATGTAATGAAATATCGCATTAAATTAGAAAGGCTAATGAAACTAAATAAGAATGCAGATAAAAAGATTTGAAACAGAGGGGGATATAATCGAAAAATAGAACAACTAAAACTTACTCTTCTATCACTCTCGTCTTTCATTGTTATTTTTTCTGATTTAACTATTTAGTTAAAAGAGGAAGTAAAGAATAAAGTTACAGTTATCTTTTCTTGTTAATGGATTTCATTTAAGATTCATTGAAGAGACTTTTGCTTATATTCATTAAAATAAAACCAAACAGTTAGAAACCAATAATACTAAGCATATATTTATTAAAATTACATTTTTAATATCAATATGCAAATTAGCCTTCCCGTTCACACTGTAAACCGCTATTTGTTGTTGTATATATAAATACAATTGCATGTTATTTGTATGTAGATATGGTTAACAGTATAAATAATGAAAAACAATTTTATTAATAATTGAGGTTAAAATAAGGATAAATTCATGATGAATGTGGCGTCAATTACTAAGGGAATTGTAACTTGAGTAGTGATTTAGTTTCGGTTACAGTCAGAAAAACACACAATCTCCATTATAATAAGATATATATGTGTGTGTGTATCATACAAAATTTGCAAAGTTTAAGATTATAAGATATTTCTGTACTATTTTAAATATACCTTGAATTATTCATGTCCTCCAATCTTCATCTCCAACACTATAATCATTGAGCTAATCAACTGGTAATAATTGTATATTAATTAATTAATTAATTATAATCTTCTCTTTTTTCCTGGTAATCATCTTTTTCTTTTCCTTACTCCTCTGCTTTCCTTCATCTTTTTCTTCTTTGTCCTCTTTTTTTTTCTTTTTTTCTTTTTCATTCTTCTCTTTTCTCTCCACATGACATTGCATGTAATGGTTATTTCTGTCTGGATCTGTGAATATACCACAGTATGATAATTTAATTATTACAACATTTGATATGTTTACTTAAGAGCTATTGCTAATATTTCAATATGTAAAAAGTATAATAATCTTGATTTAAATCTCTCTCCCACTCTCAATCTCTCACTCTTTTTCCCATCTGTCTATCTATCTATATCTATCTATCTCAGTCTGTTCATATCTATCTCAGTCTGTTCATATCATCTATCTATCTATCTATCTATCTATCTATCTCAGTCTGTTCTATCTATCTATCTATCTATCTATCTATCTCTATCTCAGTCTGTTCATATCTATCTATCTATCTATCTATCTCTCTATCTATCTATCTATCTATCTCAGTCTGTTCTATCTCTATCTATCTATCTCAGTCTGTTCATATCTATCTATCTATCTATCTCAGTCTGTTCATATCTATCTATCTATCTCAGTCTGTATCATATCTATCTATCTATCTCAGTCTGTTCATATCTATCTATCTATCTATCTATCTATCTATCTATCTATCTATCTCATCTTATCTATCTATCTCAGTCTGTATCTATCTATCTATCTATCTATCTATCTATTTCAGTCTGTTCATCTATCTATCTATCTATCTATCTATCTATTCAGTCTGTTCATATCTATCTATCTATCTATCTATCTATCTATTTCAGTCTGTTCATATCTATCTATCTATCTATCTATCTATTTCAGTCTGTTCATATCTATCTATCTATCTATCTATCTATTTCAGTCTGTTCATATCTATCTATCTATCTATCTATCAGTCTGTTCATATCTATCTATCTATTTCAGTCTGTTCATATCTATCTATCTATCTCAGTCTGTTCATATCTAGCTATGTCTATTCATGTTTAACAATCTATCACAGTCTGTTCATATCTATCTATATGTCTCAGTCCATTCATATCTAACTATCTATCACAGTCTATTCATACAGATCTATATATCTCAGTTTGTTCATATCAATCTTTCATTTATAGTCTGTTCGTATCTATCTATCCAACACACTTTTTGGGCAAGTTCATGAATAATTATTTGAATAACTTAGAAGAAAAATAAACACCCAAGTTTCAGAGCCATATTTAATTAAATGTGACAAATATAGATTAAGCTACAAAATTTGAATTTTTCATTCACCAGGTTATGGTTTTATTGTGAAATGCTTTGAGAAGTTTATGTTAGTTTTAATGTTGTTTCAATGCCCCTCCACCCCAGGGGAATAAACTGATGAATACTTTATTAGTAATACTATTACCGATGCTTGTCAACAGTTTCTCTCCATCTTTAATGTCTTTATTGAAGTCAGTCTACTGTTGGTTTGAACAACAGCAACTGGCTAAGCACAACTGAAGTAGTATCCAAGACAGTTGGTATTTATGGAAATCAAGAATAGTACATTCATGTATTTGGGTGATTCCATTCCTTGAGTTCTGATTGGCTGCTTGGTTCCTATGATGTTGTGGAATTTCATAAATACCCTGTCGTTCTGCAGTAGGGTTGCAGCAAGATAGGTTTGTATTGAGTTACAGCTGTTGCCATGTCCTATCAATTCGATGGTAATTGGAACTTAGTTTGATTATTCTAGTCTTCGGACAAAGATGATGGATTAAAGTTTAATCTTCTCTAGTAGGGTCCGCCTGGTGAGGAAGGAGTATGATGTTGCAAGACCCGAAACTCCCCAAGGAACCATGCACTGACATCACTGACGATGCCCTCGAAAAGGTAGTAAGGAGCATGTATTTAAAGATTAACTTTTTAGTTAAGTATTTCCATCAATCTCCTAGTTTATATAAGTACCGAGCAAGTCGCTGTGTGGCTGTTACATATCCCTGGGCCAATATATAAGAATTTATGAACTATTTGTAAAATACCCAGAGTGAATCTGGATAGAAGGTAGCCTAATAACATGTCAGTTCTACCAGTGGAGCAGATGTAATGTTACCAAGCCCGAAATCTGTAAGGATACTGGTTTAACATCACTAACGACCTCCTTTAGTGCATTTCGGCAATGTTTAACAATACTCTTACCATTCTTTTTCAACCCTGTAAAGCTGTATCGAGTTTCTATCAGGAACAGCATTATTCTAACATACATGAAATGAGCATAAAAAGTTCTATGTAGCAATTACTGGTTCCCCAGCCTTAAAAAAAAGTTTCCCCAGCAAATGCACAGCATTGACTGGTCCAAGATATTACTGGGTTAAATCGAACTTAACACACCTAAATTCCACCATCATATGTCAACCCGCCGAAAGAAAAAGAAATACCAAAAATCAGAGAATTAACCAAATCTAATGAAATTTTCAGTGCTGATATACTAATGAATAACCAATACAATGCACCAGTTATTCTATTTAAAAACTTGAACCATGTATCTTTGAGGTGTAACTCAGATTCTCAAAGATATGTGGTTCAAAGTTAACAGACCTGAAAAAAATGAAAGTTTTTAAATAAAATAACTGGTGCATTATATGTTTTATTCATTAATATATCAACACTGAATGTTGTATATTGTACAAACGGAAATAGGGTCTTCCGGTTGGATCGAGGCAGGGAGAAGACAAAAACGACAAAGGACTTTTTTCCCGGTAAAAGCGAACAAAGAAGCAAAAAACGGAAATAGATTTGTCTGCTGATAAGTGTAACAAAGAAAACGCGTAGGCATTTGAGATATATAAAAGAAAGTCAGCAAGAGGCAGTTAGAGAGTCAGACAGGAGACAGCGGATGGAGAACAAGTGAGCGACGGACGTCCATTGCAGCCAACGGCTGTGGGACCCACCAGCCCCCATCCACCTCACCAATGCTAGTCATCCCAGCAGCAGCAGTAGTAGTCATTGTCAACCCTCGGTCATTTCATTGTCAATGCTCGCCACCCACCACATACAGCCGAGAAGAAGAAATAGTCAAAACTCCTACTATACCCATGTGTTGTAGATTTCATTAAACAACAACTACATATATCATCTAGGGTTAGTGAAGATACCCGCTACGATACGTACACCAATTTAGCAGCATGAATTTGAAGAATCAGCTATATAACATATAATTTGATGCCAGAATACAACATGAAAATTTCACTAAATTCGGTCAATTCCCTGATTTTGGGGGATTTTTTTCTTTTGGCAGGGTAACATATTATGATAGAATTTAGGTCCATTAAGCTCAATTTAACCAAAAGTTCTATGTAGCAGTTACTGGTCCCCCAGCCTTAAAAAAATATTTCCCCAGCAAATTCACAGCATTGACTGGTCCAAGATATGACTGTAACGGGAAAAAATGGTAAGACATTACTGAGATGGAGCTACAATTACCACTTGCTTAAATTCACTTGCAAGGTGAAAGTTTAAAATATGAAATGTATTTCTGCCACACACTGTATAAAGTGGAAAAAAAACTTGATAGATTTTCTTTTGCTGTTTTGATATCATGATATCCTTCTCTTTTCTTTCTCTCTACTCTTTTCTCTCTATCCCCACCCCCTAGTCTCGACCTTCCCCAGCAAGAAATTTACATTTAAAAAATGCCTCTAATTTCATACTTGACTTTTGATTAGTTGATAGTCACTAAAATTCAAGTTGTCCATCTAGTGTACATTTAGTTTGTTTTGTTTGTTTTGACCTCAGTGGGTCATTTAATGCCGACAAAATTTTGAAATAAATTCATTTTTAATGGTTACTCAATTTTTAGATTAGATTTGTATTCAGTTATGACTACTTGTTGCCTTATCTTACCAATTCAATGGTAATTGGAATGTTGTGTTTATACATACCACAATAAAGGGTATGAAATGTTTGTTTGTTTGTTGTTTTTTATCTGTTCATTTTTTAAACTGTTAAAATCCCAGTGCTCTTCTAATATGTGATCTACGGAATGATTTCTAGTTTGGTTTGTTGTGTTTTACGGCATATCAACCTCGGTGGGTCATTTAATGCCGACAAAGTTATGAAATAAATTCATTCTTAAAGCATAATACAATTTTGTTTATAAACTCATGTTTTTCTATTCAACCGATAGATGGGACTCTAACAGGTGCTACCACTCCGAGTCAGAGTGGACCAGAGAGCAATGGTGATTAATGGGTGCTCCACATTCCCCAGACCTCCAGAACTGGAACCTCACCATCAGATAGAGTTTAACGTCATTCCCAGGCCATGAAGACCCTCAGCCACCACCTTCTAGCACCCATATGATAAAAAAGGTTGGGGCTTGCCATAAAGGCAATAGGGTTAGGGCAATCATATAGGATCTAGGGTTTGACATGACCAGCTTATTGATCAGAGGGGGCCTCTCCAACCGCCCATCTAGCCTAAGTAAGGGTTTAAGTAGAGTGTTGTATGTCATAGACTGCTCATCCACTAGGGTTCCTTCCTTAAGCATCACGGTTTGTCACCCACGGCCAACAAGTGGCCCCATTGAGGGAATCTTACCCTTCTGATCTAGCGTAAAAAACGAAAAGGTAAGATAGCTCATGACTAAAAACTGGAAATATGGTGGTTTCATTTGTGTCTTTATCATATTTACTGTATCATAAGTTAACACAAAACTATTCATTCTTAAAAGCTGTTAGATTACACTGGGAGTCTTTTGACACTTACACAGACACTGTTCACAGTTCAGTAAACTCACTGCACCGATACACTCACTGCATTCATATAAGCACTGCACGTGAGGACTGGCATCACTCATACAGTTAGTTCATGAAGAAATCCAGTTTGGTTTGCAAGGAGTGTCACTGGTCCAACATACTTTGTTGTAATGGTCAATGTATTAATAAAGTTTACAACTATTTTAAACTGGTAAACACTTAATTTTTAGTTGCAATATCAATGTTTTAAGAGCCAATGTATTTAAAAATTTACAAATATTTTAAACAGGTAAACACTTCATACTTAGTTGCAATATTAATGTTTTGAGAATCAATGCATTAATAAAGTTTACAAATATCTTAAACAGGTAAACACTTCATATTTAGTTGAAATCCAGTTTGGTTTGCAAGGAGTGTCACTGGTCCAAGATATGACTGTAACTTAAGAAAAATGATAAGACTTTACATGAGAGGGAGCTACCATTACCACTTGCTTAAATTCACTGGTAAGGTGAAAGTTTAAAATACGAAATGTATTTCTGCTGTACCCTGTATAAATTGGGAAAAAAATTAGGTTTTCTTTTGCTTGTAATGTTTTTGGCTGTTGTGTAGGGACTAAGTCGGGTTGTATTAGTAGTTGTTAGCTGTAGTAGTCATTGTTAGCTAAAAGTAACAACATACGAAAGTTGTATAGTCAAAAAGGGGTTGTTTATTTCTTCTTAGCTTCGTGGGTTCTTTTTCAGAAAGGAGAGAGAGAAAGGTCAAGCTATTCTATTATAAATCACATTCATGCACACTGTTCGTTGCTACCTAAGACATGTCACAATGGAGCCCAACAAACATGTCTGACCATTCTCGTGTCCGGCAAAAGAGAGGCCGAATTTTCTTTATAAAGTTTGCAAATATTTTAAACAGGTAAACACTTCATATCTAGTTGAAATATTAATGTTTTGAGAATAAATGTATTAATAAAGTTTGCAAATATTTTAAACAGGTAAACACTTCATATCTAGTTGCAATATTAATGTTTTGAGAATCAATGTATCAATAAAGTTTGCAAACATTTTAAAAAGATAAACACTTCATATCTAGTTGAAATATTAATATTTTTAAAGAACCACTGTATTAATAAAGTTTACAACCGGGTTAGCTCAGTCGCGTAGAGCGTTCGGCTAGAAACCACAAGGTTCCTAGTTCGATACCGGTCCTCGCCAACTCAGCGTATGAGTAGCACAGGGATCTGTGCGGTAAAGTAAGGAGCTGATGGTAGGCGTGGCGCTCCACCTCAGATGCTAAAACAATCTCCTTGGTCTAGTGCTATTGAAAAGGGGATAGACTCCCTCGCTGACTGGCTGATACCGACTTTAGGCCACCCCGACGACTTTACTTTTTACAAATATCTTAAAGAGGTAAACACTTCATATTTAGTTGAAATGTCAGTGTTTTAAGAGCCAATGCATTAATATAATGCAAAATCATTTCATACATTTTCTCGGATAGATCTAGATGGAACACTAATAGGTACTATCCTACCAAGTCAGAATGGGAGGAATGGCCATGAAGAGGGGACTCTACACGTACAAGAGCCCCAGAACTGGAGTTTTCTCACTTGATGCAGTGTCATAACCAATTCAACATGATGATGATGATGATATTTATGTTGAAGTTAAATAGTATAAGTGAAGAATAATTAAAGATCCAATTACCATTGAACTGGGAAGACAAGGCAACAAACGGTTGTAACTTAAATACAAACCCGAATAGTCACAAAGTCTACTGCAGAATGACAGGATATTTATAAGACTCCACAATGTCATTCAAATCAAGCAGCCAATCAGAACTCGAGGAATGGAATGACCCAAATCACCCAAATTCATGAATGGGTCATTCTTGATTTCTATATATACCAAGTGTCTTGGACACTGCTTAAGTTGTACTTAGTTAGCTGCTGTTGTTCAAACCAACAGTAGACTTTCAATAATAAGTTATTTCAATAATAAGTTAATTGTATATTTAAGCTGATTCAAAGAAATAACCAAATATAAAATATCTTATTTTTTAATACATTTAGCAACTATTTGTCTGAATTTTTTAGATGACGATTGATATGAAAAAAACAAAATAATACCTTCAGCAAGTTTGAGATATAGAAACATAGATTAATACAAACATAATTTGAAATGGAGCCAAGTTTCCAATTTGAAAAGAAAACCAGACATAATTAATAACTTATTCAATTAGAAAATCATTTTCAATGAATTCTTGTTTCTATTTCTCTTTTTTATTTTTTGAGATGAGGCTTGATAATTTGGATTATTCGGATTATTGTCCACATCTTTATTATTATCTGTACAACGTTTTGGCTGATTTGCCCTCCGGCCTTCTTCAGATATTTCTTCATGGACTCTGGAGCCTTCTTGAACTTGGGAACCTTCTTTTTTGAACTCGAGCACCTTCTTGTCGTAATTGGGAGCCATCACGAAACTTTGAACCTAACCCTATATTAAATCCATGGGGGTTTCCTGTTCTCACTCTGCTAACTATAGCTAGGTACAAGTGTTAAGCTGTGTTAATTATTATTCTATGTTACTGTCCCCCTTGACCAGGATTGAACCTGCAGCCTAGAGATAACTGTCACTTAGAACTGTCTTAACCCAACACCTATATCCACTATGCTATGTGTCCAATTCAGGAACTGCATGGTGTAATGGTTAAAGTCATGGTAAATGGACTTGTCGCCCTGAGTTCAAATGCTGGACGATTGTAATTGCATTTCACTTAGCGCTAATACCCTTGGGAAAGGTATGAATCCTACTCTCCCTCCAGCTATGGGTAAATAGTAGGGCAGAATGGGCTCTTTAACCTTGGTTAGGCAACCAGTCTAGGAGAAGAAAAACTCTGAATTCAACCCTGTTGAACTCCGCTTAAGAAATTGACCTTGAGTCAATCGGCTGGTCATGTCGAGCCCTAGCCCCTATATGATTTTCCCAACTCAATTGTCCTTATGAAAAGCCCCAACCCCTTTTTATCATATGGGTGCTAGAAGGTGGTGACTGAGGGTCTACATGTCCTGGGAATGACGTTAAACTCTATCTAATGGTGAGGTTCCAGTTCTGGAGGTTTGGGGAATGTGGAGCACTCCTTCATCACCATTGCTCCCTGGTCCACTCTGACCTGGAGTGGTAGTACCTGTTAGGGTCCCATCTATGGGTTAAATAGAAAAACATGAGTTTATAAACAAAATTGTATTATGCATTAAGAATGAATTTATTTCACAACTTTGTTGGTATTAAATGACCCACTGTGGTTGATATGCCGTAAAACAAAACAAACCAAACCAAACCATATTTCTGTTAATATATTTGTCTTGACAAGTTTCAGACACTAAGTGTCAGCCAGTCTTCTCAGTTCTTCCAGAATCTTGGTCTTTTTTCCAGGCCTTCTGAAATTATTTTCATGGCTCCAAATATGATTAAAGCCAATCACACAATGCTGTGGTCTAAATCATTTTAAACTTTCAATTCTATCTTTCTCTCTCTCTCTCTCTCTCTATTATGTTACAACTCTTACTCCAGCACTTGGGCATTAAACTGGTCTCACCTCGTAACGTCCCATCGACGCCATATTGCATTGTACTGATTCATCCTTAAAAAAATTCCATGCTAACCTACTAGCTCTCTCTCTCTCTCCCTCTCCCCCTCTCCCTCCCTCTCTTATGTAACAACTCTTTCTCCAGCACTTGGGCATTGAACTGATCTCACCTAGTAAGAACCAGCAGTAGTTCCAATTCATGTTTTAATTGTATTGTACTGATTCATCCTTAAAGATTTTCCATGCTAACCTACTAGCTCTTTCCTCTCTCTCTCTCTCTCTCTCTTTCTCTCTCTCATTTTACAACTCTTACTCCAGCACTTGGGCATTGAACTGGTCTCACCTCGCAACGTCCCATCGACCAATGAGAAAATGCCATATTGCATTGTACTGATTCATCCTTAAAGATTTTCCATGCTAACCTACCGGCTCTTTCCATTCTCTCTCTCCCCCTCTCTCTCTCTTTATTTCCCCTCTCTCTCTTTCTTTCCCCTCTCTCTCTCTCTTATGTAACAACTCTTACTCCAGCACTTGGGCATTGAACTGAACTCACCTCGCAACGTCCCATCAACCAATGAGAAAATGCCATATTGCATTGTACTGATTCATCCTTAAAGATTTTCCATGCTAACCTACTAGCTCTCTATCTCTCTTCATCTCCCCCTCTCCCTCCCTCTCTTATGTAACAACTCTTGATCCAGGATTTGGGCATTGAACTGGTTTCTCCTAGTAAGAACCAGCAGTAGTTCCAATTCATGTTTGAATTGAATTGATACGGATACCTTGTTTCTATATCAGATCTAACCTTGTGAAACCTTTACAATGGGCATTACGTATAGCCCGCAGGTCTGTTGAGTAAAAGACAAAATTTAGATGAGAATGCATGAAGAGCATTTGGAGAAACATCGAGTATGCAGATCTTTGCTGTTATCTTGTTTATTAAATCAGCAGCAGAGTCTATAAAGTCATAAGAAAATCTTATACAATTACCATGAATGTATCCCATGCTGACAGCCCAAGTTGATTCGGTTTTGCCTCTGGACTTGCTATCAGATATCAATTTTCTGATGATATCAGATGCAATGAAAATATCTGCTATCAGGTTTATATCACTTTCCTCATGTGCAGGCATCCGCCACCTGCATATGGTATATTTTTATAAAGTTCTTTACAAGGGCAAGGTTAGAGTGAAGGGGGTAGAAAGAAGACCTTTAGCGGGTCCAATACTGGCATATGTTATCCATGGCACAAAATCTAGAGGTGCTCAGATAATTCTCAGAATAGAGGCTTGATAAAAGGCTTGATAATTTGTATTATTTGGATTTTTCCAACTTTTGGATAAATCTTTATTGAATTGTCAATTTGAACACATGACACAATGGATATGAGGGTAGAGTTGATACAGTTCTAAGTGACAATTATCTGTAGGTTGTAGGTTCAATCCAGACCACAGGCAATAACAAAATAGAAAACTTAATTTCTGATGCATTTTTATAGTAAAAATCATTTCTAATGCATTTTTATAGTAAAAATCATTTCCAATGCATTTTTATAGTAAAAATCATTTCTAATGCATTTTTATAGTTAAAAATCATTTCTAATGCATCTTTATAGTTAAAAATCATTTCTAATGCATTTTTATAGTAAAAATCATTTCAAATGCATTTTTATAGTTAAAAATCATTTCAGATGCATTTTTATAGTTAAAAATCATTTCAGATGCATTTTTATAGTTAAAAATCATTTCAGATGCATTTTTATAGTTAAAAATCATTTCAGATGCATTTTTATAGTTAAAAATCATTTCAAATGCATTTTTATAGTTAAAAATCATTTCAAATGCATTTTTATAGTTAAAAATCATTTCAAATGCATTTCTATAGAAAAAAAAAAACATTTCCATTGCATTTCTATTGAAATTTGTACAAACATTTAATTCTTAAAAAATCATAATCTTTGTGCAATTAGTTCAAAGTAAAATTTTGATAACCCCAATTGACAACTTGAAAGTGATTAAGAGTGATATTCAATGTTGAATTAAAAAATCAATCGGCTAGACATACCTACATGTAAAATTTGGTGCTAATATAAAAGAAATCGCGTGGTTAAAAAGGAAAACATATTGATAGACAACGAAAAACCTCAAATCGTCCTTCATGCACTTTAAGAAATCGGCTGAATAATGTGGAATATTTTTGAACACATGGCACAACGGATATATAAGGGTTGAGTTAGTACAGTTCTAAGTGACAATCATCTGTAGGCTGCAAGTTCAATCCTGGCCAAGGGTGAGAATAACTTAGAATACTTAACATAGCTTAACACTTGTACCCAGTCATGTTTAATGGAATGAGAACAGTCTACCCCCATAGATTAAATAAAGGGTTTGGTTCAAAGTTCCATGAAGGCTCCTGATTACAACATGAGGTCTCCTGATTTCAGTAAGGAGGTTCCCGAGTCAGAAGTGTAGGGATTTGGGATCGTTTTAAGATTTTTTAACTATAATTGGTATCACTGTCTCTTTGTAACATAATGGGGGTGGGGTATGGGTGTAACACTGATATGTAAATTACCACGGAAAATTTTTAAGCAAAAATGTGTTAGATGAGAATGGAAAAGTTTAAGGATGAATCGTAAGAACATAGCATTGTTTCTATTGGACAAACTGTGAGACATGGAGAATTGAGAGAGAGTGTTACATAATCCATGCGGTTGCATAAGATTATTGTCAATCCCCTGTATTTCTAAAGGGATGATCCTTTTCATATCACGGGCGGGACTTTCCATGGAATAGTACAGAAAGCCCGCGAAATACGTGAAGTCACGTGGGACCTGGTTGAGTCCTCAGTTTTCAGTTGGACGTCAGGCAGAGAGTATGTCCTGCCTTAACTGGAACTCACACTGCATACGCACGCTATGTTAGTCAGATATTTAGTTACATGAAATGTATAGTTAAATAAATAAAAGCTTAAGAAAATAACATAGTTTTGTGGATGGTGAATGTCTTGGTAACAAGACTGATATAGAAGAAGAAATGAGTTAAGTGCGACTGACCCAAGACGAAGTCCAGATGTTAGAAGAGATGCTAGGAGAAGATGACAAGAATAATAGAAGTAAGAAGTAATAGAGGGTTTGGTTCAAAGTTCAGTGAAGGCTCCTGATTATGACATGAGGACTCCTGATTTCAGTAAGGAGGTTCCCGAGTCGGAAGTGTAGGTTTCAGAGTTCAAGAAGGTTCCTGATTTTGGCAAGGAACACCTAAAAAAGAGCACATCAGCTGAAATGTGTGTATAATAGTTTGAAAAATTCGAAATAATACATAATCAATTTAATCTCAAATAATTTTACTTTTCAGTATGGAAATCTAAAAACAGTATGTAGGATTGTTTTTATAGATTTCTTTAAAAGGCTGAGTTGGGTATGAGATATAGAAAGAAGACCTTTTGTGGGTTCAACATACACTGTAGATGGTACAACACTAAAGAGTAAGCACCCGATACGCCTGATATGAAGCAGGAACCAAGATGTCCTCACTACAGCCAGTAGATAAGGTAGTAGAAGAAGAGAGAACATAAGAAATACATAAGAGTCTATCTGACAATGGTACTAGTTTATAATTAAGAACTAAGATAGATGTGAAGAGAGACAACACCTGATACACCCAATATAAAGCAGAAGTAGAACAGAGAACATAAGAAATAAATAAGAGCCTATCTAAAAATCATATTAGTTTATAATTAAGAACTAAGATAGATGTGGAGAGAGACAACACCTAATATACCCGATACAAAGAAGAAACCCAGAAGATGTCCTCAATATGGCCAGTAGATAAGATAGCAGTAAAAGAAGAACAGACAATGTAAGAAATAAATAAGAGGCTCTCCAGCAATGGTACTCATTCATAATTAAGAACTAAGATAAATGATGAGAGAGACACCAGATACACCCAATATGAATAAAAACCCCAGAAGATGGCCTCAACTTGGTCAGTATAGAAGATAGCATAAGTAGAAGACAGAATGTAAGAAATAAATACGAGACTCTCCAGAAATTATATAAGTTCATGAAGATCTAAGATAGATATGGAGTGACAACACCTGATACACCCAATATGAAAAAAAAACAGAAGATATCCTGGACAAGAATATAGGAGCAGAAAACAAAACGTAAGATATAAATAAGAGCCTATCCAACAATGGCACTAGTTCATAATTAAGAACTAAGATGGATGCAGAGAGAGACAACACCTGATATACCTAATATGAAGAAGAAACCTAGATGTCCTCAACATGCCCAGTAGACAAACTAGAAGAGAGAGAACATAAAAAGTAAATAAGAGGCTCTCCAAAAATGGTACTAGTTCATAATTAAGAACTAAGATGGATGTGGATAGAGACAACACCCGATATAAAGAAGAAATGTAGAAGATGCCCTCAACATGCCCAGTAGAGAAGATAGTAAAAGTGGGAGAAGAGAGAAAATAATAAATAAATAAGATCCTATCCAACAATGGTACTAGTTCATAATTAAGAACTAAGATGGATACAGAGAGAGACAACACCTGATACCGTCAATATGAGGAAGTGACCCAGAAGATGTTTAAAACACAGCCAATAGATAAAATAGCAAATAGAGAATCTATGAAATAAATAAGAGCCTATCCAACAATTGTACTAGATCTAGTAAGAAATAAATAAGTCTATCCAACAATGTTACTAATTCATAATTAAGAACTAAGATGGATGTGGACAGAAACAACACCCGATATAAAGAAGAAACCTAGAAGA
>CM042174.1:8189182-8213173 GCA_023376005.1 Doryteuthis pealeii
ATGATGTAAAACAATTTTACTAATAATTGAGGTTTAAATAAAAAATAAAATCATGGAGATTGTGGTGTAAATAACTAAGGGAATTGTGACTTGTATAGTAATATAGTTTCGGTTACAGACAAAAAAAACACACAATCTCCATTATAATAAGATATATATATATATATATATATATATATATCATTTTTATTATCATTCATATGTATCTACCTATGCAGATGTTATTTTCACTACAAATGTAGTTGTTTCATTTTCTCTGGTTCACTTGTCTGATCACTCACAGCATTTAATACGTCCCCTCCCTAGGGAAATCAAGTGACTGTGTCAACTCTCTCAGCAGCACAAAACAACTAATTTAAACACAAGAATATATATATACATACATATACATATATATACACACACATGATATGAGTGTGTTAATGAGAAGGTGCACTGCCAAATATGATATATACACATACACATGATATGAGTGTGTTAATGAGAGGGTACACTGCCCCCACCCCACAAAAAATGCAGAATTCAACTAAGGCATAAATCTACATTCTTCTGAGCCTGTCTACCTTGAGTTGTGATTCTTAATTGATTCTGTCTTTTTTTCTGCTGTTTGGGAATTTTCATGATGTATCTGTGTAAAATTTTGCTTTCTTATATGCAAACTTTTGCTGGAACATGTGATACTTTGAGAACACCATAGGTAGAAGCTTTGAAATTACTAATAATTAGATTTTACATAGAAGAAGCTTTTAAGGCAGACATATTTAGGGTAGAAGGTTTTAAGGCAGAAACATTTAATATTTAAGGTAATAGCTTTGAAGGCAGAAACCTAAAAAGCAGTGGTCTTTTTAAGGCATAAGCTTTGAAAGCAGTGGTCTTTTTAAGGCATAAGCTTTGAAAGCAGTGGTCTTTTTAAGGCATAAGCTTTGAAAGCAAAGCAGCGGTCTTTTTAAGGCATAAGCTTTGAAATCAGTGTCTTTTAAAGCATAAGTTTTAAAAGCAATAGCTTTTTAAGGCAGAAGCTTTGAAAGTAGTAGATTTTGAGTCTGAAGCTTTGAAATCAGTGGCATTTTAAGACAGAAGCTTTGCAGGCAGTGGCCTTTGAAGGCAGAGGCATTTTAAGGCAAAGGCTTTGAAGGCAGTGGCATTTTAAGGCAGAGGCTTTGAAAGCATTAGATTTTGAGGCTGAAGCTTTGAAAGCAGTGGCATCTTAAGGCAGAGGCATTTTAAGACAGAGGCTTTGAAGGCAGTGGCATTTTAAGGCATAAGGTTTGTAAGCAGTGGCTTTTTAATGCAGAAAATTAGAAATCATTGGTTTTAAAGGCAGAAGCTATGAAACCATTTGATTTTGATTCAAAAGATTTTGAGACAGAAACTTTGGGTAAAACTTAGATAACAAGAGCATTTAAGGCAAACGATTTTAGGGAAGTAAGTTATGTGAGTGGATTTCAAAGCAGTAGCTTTTAAATCATATATAGTTGAAGCTTTTAAGGCAGACACCTTTAGGGCAAAAGCTTTTAAAGAATAAACATTTAAGAGAGTAGCTTTGAATACAGAAGCTTTGAAAGCCGATTTCTTTTGGGTTAAAATCTTTTAATACAAATTGTAAGCAAAACATAATTGTAATAAAATGTCACTTGAAGATCAATCCTGATCTAGCTGAATTTCAAGACACCAAAATGATAAAAAAATCAGGCAAAGTTTAGCCTAAAATCAATGATCATCAGACCCAGCCCTGAATACACCGACTGCACCTCTACAGAGGGGTAAGATCCCCCCCCTAAATAGGGCCACCTTAAGAATGGAATCCTGGTGGATGAGCAGTCCATGACATACAACACCCCACTATAGCCCTTACTTTGTCCAGACATGTGGTCGGAGAGGCCACTTCCTATCAATTGGCTGGTCCGTCAAGCCCTAGCACCTATATGATTGTCCCAACCCTATTGCCCTTATGACAAACCCCAACTCTTTTTATAAAATGGCTGCTATAAGGCAATGGCTTAGTGTTTTCATGTCTTAGGTATGATGCTAAACTCTAAATGATGGTGAGGTTCCAATTCTGGAGGTCTGGGGAATATGGAACACCTCTTCATCATTATTGCTTCCAGGTTCTGTCTGACCCGGACTGGTAGTACCTGTTAGGGTTCTATCTATGGGTTAAATAGAAAATTTGTTTACAAAAAAATATTGAGTTTAAAAAATGGTCTCCCAAACTATCACTACAAATCTTTGAAAATTTTGCCGGCATTAAATGACCCACCATGATTTGATATGTCGTAAAACAAAACAGGCTTATCTGTAATGAATGAGTTCATACTATTAAAGGTAAGCTGAAATCTTGAAAATAAAATGCCTTTTTACAAAATGTGTGCCTCTCCGAAGACCAAAAATAATCATTTAATTCGCAAAAATTGATACACGAAAACTCGTTTATTTTCAAGGTTGTAACGGTGAAGAACTAATACTAATTATTTCTTAACCTGTCTCTTTTACCCGAATATTTCTCTGGGGGTTGAGAGGATTTAACAACCCAAATTATGAACCATGTTTAATTAAGTGTAACAGGAATTTTTAGAAAATTTTGAAAAATGTAATTTAATTGAATTTATTTTAAAAATAAAATTGAAATCATTCACCAAAAAAAATGTGCTCTAAAGAAGACTAGTGTTTATACAATGTCTTTTACATTTGTTTTCATTTTAATTTTAAAAATAAATTCATTTGTATTACATTTTATAAACCCCATAGAGTTGAAACAGGCACTTGTTAGCACAATATATACTATTGTTTTTCTTTATCTATACCTTATACATACATAAGTAAGTAAAGTAGACAAATTGGCCTATTGTTGGTATCAGCCGGACAGCAAGGGAGTCTATTCCCTTTTCACTAGTGCTAGACTAAGGAGATTATTTTTGGATCTGAGATAGAGCACCACACCTACCATCAGCTCTTCACATTACTGCATAGATCCAAGCCATGTTACTCATGTGCTTAGTTTGCAAGGACCAGTATTGAACTCAGGACCTTGTGGTTCCAAGCCAGATGCTCTACCGACTGAGCTAAACAGCCCCCTTTTTTTTTTTGTATGTACATTTTTTTTAAAACCGGAACCTTGTGATTTCTAGGCAAACACTCTTCTGCCTGAGATATGTGTGTGTATATAAATATATATGTATGTATATATATATATATATATATGCATGCATCACTGTATTAGTAATAGTAGGTGGAGTGGCCTATTGTCAGTATCAGCGGGACAGCAAAAGAGTCTATCCCCAGGGATATTTGTTTTGCATCTGAGATAGTGATACACTTACCATCAGCTCCCTACTTTACAGCACTTATCATGCGCTGAGTTGGCGAGGGCCAGTATCAAACTCAGAACCTTGTGGTTCAAATATATTCATATATAAAAATCAAAAATCTGTATTCTAATTGAATGCTTATTTTTTTCACTGTGTGAAAATGAGTTTTTCACACCAGCGACAGCCAGTGATCTTTCACTGGAGTCTGAGTGACAGCACATCTCCTCTAGTCTCCAGGAAACTTCTGAGTATTCTAGCCAATCTTAACAATGCTGTTGTCTGGATGGTTATGATCGATTGAAATGATTTTACTATAGAATAGCACCGTAAATGATTTTACCATAGAAAAGCATCGTAAATGATTTTGCTATAGAATAGCATTCTAAATGATTTTTACCATAGAATATCATCGTAAATGATTTTTACCATAGAATAGCATTATAAATGATTTTTATAAATATTGATTTTACTATAGAATAGCATTATAAATGATTTTTACCATAGAATAGCATCGTAAATGATTTTTACCATAGAATAGCATTATAAATGATTTTATAAAAATATGATTTTACTATAGAATAGCATCGTAAAGGATTTTACTATAGAATAGCATTATAAATGATTTTTATAAAATATTGATTTTACTATAGAATAGCATTATAAATGATTTTTACCATAGAATAGCATCGTAAAGGATTTTACTATAGAATAGCATTATAAATGATTTTTATAAAATATTGATTTTACTATAGAATAGCACTGTAAATGATTTTTACTATAGAATAGCATTGTAAATGATTTTTACCATAGAATAGCACTGTAAATGATTTTTACCATAGAATAGCACCGTAAATGATTTTTACCATAGAATAGCACCGTAAATGATTTTTACCATAGAATAGCATTCTAAATTAATTTTTACCATAGAATTGCACCATAAATATTAGTAAAAAAATAGAAATACGAGCAATAAAAAGAAGGTAAAAAGAAAAAGAATTAAAAGAGAATAGTCCAAGAGAAATAAGAGTCATTTACTTTCAAGGCATTTTAATCACATGACTAGAATTCAAATTATGGCCTCACGAAAATAAATTGAGTAAATAATTGAATTACATCATTAATTGGCATGTAAATAACAAGGACATATTATAATTACCTACCTAATTATCTATCTGCATAAACAAATATGTAGTTATTTTGTATTGGAGAAATAAAAATAAAATGCATGATTACTGGTATAAGGACTGTATTTATTTGTTATAGTGTACAATACAATTAAAAGGCAATTGCTACCATTGGTTCCGAAGAAGCATACTAGTTACTTATCATCAGGACAACAGTGTATTGTGCTATATTAGAAGTGGCTATATTAAAACAAATTTTTATATATATATATATGATGGACCCTCCCGTCGATTTCGACGTATGAGGTTCTGACAACCTCTTTCATTTAACCTTGTGTGTTAATCGCAGGTGACATTTCAGCCCTGCCAATGATTTGCAAAGAAGTCCACAGATGGAACAAGAGTGTGGATTATTAGAATGTGTTGTTGGGACACTAACCAATGCTCTAGTCCTTTCTCTAACTTGACGCAGCTTGGTGACCTCCGATGCTGCAAAATTCTTTATACCATTATAACACAAAGTCCTCCATATTTTACGATCGAGTGCTGTGCTCTCAAAAGTAGCATGATCTATATTTGCAGCTGAGAGGTTACTTTTCAACTTGTCCTTAAACCTGAGCAATGGTCAACCCAGGTTTTTTTTGACCACTGTCAAGCTGACTATACATGAGATATATAAAATAATAATTACCTCTACTCCAAGTCAGAACCTGGTAGTAACACCAATGAAGGGGTACTCCACACTCCTTAGAATTACAGACTAGTTATTACTCAATCATTATGAACAAAAAGTAAGTTAGAAAAACACACACAACCTATCAAATATCAGACATATTCTGGCAAAATATAGTTATTCAATGCCTGAAGAAGATAACAGATCTGAAACACGTGTCGCATATGTAAATTAATAATAAATTTAAAAAAAAAAAAACATAATCCTTTTTGCAAACCTTCTTTTTTATAGAATATCTAATTTTCTTTCGTTGGACCCATAACAACACTTTTTAGATATATATATATATACACACACACACACATGAGCAGGATGCAACACAAGGTCAATTTTTTAAGTGGAGTTCAGAAGGTTTGAATTCAGAGATTTCTTTCTCCTAGACCAGTTGCCTAACCAAGGTTAAAGAGCACTGTCTGCCCTACTATTTCCCATACCTGAAGGGAGAGTAGGATTCATACCTTTCCCAAGGATATTAGCGCTAAGTGAAATGCAATTACCACATCCAGGATTTGAACTCGGGGCAACAAGTCCATTTCCCATGGCTTTAACCATTACACCATGCGCCTCCTTAAATATATATATATATGAGGATAGGAACATTGGAGTAAATCTGACAAAATGTAGTAAAGATTAGAGGTACAGGGTACAATACATTTAATGCGGGGTTCTTACCATTGGTTTCAAAGCAGTGTATTAGCTACTTATTGTCAAGACAAGTTGACAAAAAACTACTATATATATGTAGTAAAGATTAGAGTGATAAATGTGGACAAAGGAACAAAACTCAGACAAGTGTATGGAGGAGATATATTTCGCCGTACATTAAGCACAGCTTCATCAGTCGTTTATTTAATCATCAAAGCATTATACAAGTGTTTTATAGAAGAGAAAGTGGGCTTTAATGATTATATAGTTATATATGTATATATATATACATGTATATACACAGTCATCCACAGACACCGTGTTTTGACGTATCACATCTCATAAAACCCGTTACTTATGCTGCACCATGTATAATACTTGCAATGTAAGCAATAAATATAACTTATGTTGTTCCTTCTACAGTGCTTATTATCTGAGATAGACCCACTATAATAGTCGAATATAAACCAATGATTAAAATCACTTTTTAATAAGCATCTGTCGATCGATTTTTATTATGGCACAAGACAAACAATTATGCTAAAGGGTTTTGTGACAAGTGTGATTTTAAAAGTTTTTAAATTGCAGATTTTAATTATCAGTTTACATTCTACCTCAGAGAATCTGCTGAATAGAATATTGTCATTGCAAATATTTACTTTGTAATTTAGTGCCAAATTGAGTCATGTGACCTAGTAATGTAGCCAGGACTTAAACATTGCATTAAAAACAGGTATTTAGTCACTTGAATTAAATGGACATCAGACGTGTCGATACAAGCTCTCATAAAAACGACCTTCATGAAACTTATCGGTGAGTTTTTACACTATTTTATTTTATAGTTGAAATATTATGATACTAGCAGGACCTGTGGATATATGAGAGTATGAAAATTTAATAATTACAAAATTTGACATGTTTACTTAAGAGCTATTGCAAAATACTTCAATATGTAAAAAGTATAATAATATTGATTTAACTCTCTCTCACTCTTTTTTTCCCTACTTTTCATCCATATTCCATGATATTGTTGGTTGGTTGAATGGCACATCAACCTTTGGGGTTATTAATGCCAATATTATATAATATATATATATATATATATATATTTCAATTTATAAAGAAACCTTCTTCAGGACAATATGAAACAAGTAAAGGACAAAAACAAACTCATTCAAAAACGTCCATCACCTTTTTAACAACTAAAAATTTTTTTTCTTTAGTTGTTTCATATTGTCCTGAAGAAGGGTTTTATACAAACCAAAACATTTGAACGTCAACATTACCACCAATAAAAAACTTCCATCCAATATAATACACCGTGATTGTCTAGATTTCTCCACATACTGTTGGATTGATTTCCTCATTTTACTCCCAAATATATATCTTGCAACCCTCCACTTCGACCCTTAATTAGGCTAGACGGGCAGTTGGAGAGGCCCCCTCTGATCAATAAAGCCCTAGCACCTATATGATTGCCCCAACCCTATTGCCCTTATGGCAAGACCCAACCCTTTTTATCATATGTTTGCTAGAAGGTGGTGACTGAAGGTCTATATGTCCTGGGAATGATGTTAAACTGTCTGATGGTGAGGTTCCAGTTCTGGGGTTTGGGGAATGTGGAGCACCCTTTCATCACCATTGCTCCCTGGTCCACTCTGACCCAGAGTGGCAGTACCTGTTAGGGTCCCATCTATGGGTTAAATAGAAAATGTATTTATAAAAAAGAATTTATTTATTTCAAAACTTAATTGGCACTAAATGACCCACTGAGGTTGATATGCCATAAAACAAACCAAACTAAATCATATATATGAGAAGTAAATACACAAGCGATGGGTTTTGATATGGCCTTTATTTAGCCGACAATTTTTGGGAGAATATGAGCTTAATTGAAGTCGTACCTAATTTTGAAAGTTAATTAATTAATAATTTATTAATTAGGCAGGCATACCTATTTTAAATGTAAGGCTAAACAAATCGAGAAAAATCAATCTCTGTATGTACATTTCGGCCTATTACAAGTCGGTCTTCCTATCTATAGCTCTGCTGATGAGGCCTAATAGGCCGGAATGTACATACAGAGATTGATTTTTCTCGATTTGTTTAGCCTTACATTTAAATAGGTATGCCCCCTTATTAATTAATTAACTTTCAAAATTAGGTACGACTTCAATTAAGCATATATTCTCCCCCCAAAAAATATATATATACATATATATATATACACACACTTACACACACACACACACACACATATATATATATATATATATATATATATATATATATATATATTGCTTTTAGTGTTTTATTTATTTGTCTATTTATTTATTGCTAGCTCCCCTATCAACTTTATATGAGATCAATGAAACAGACAAATCATAAAATGTAAAAATCTGAAAAATCTACTTAAATAGGAATTGGCTTTTAAAATGTTTTCGATTTCATTCTCTGTTAGAATTTGCAATTCACACCATGATCCTAGAATTAGATCTTAAAATATTCAGATTTCTAATTCTGAATATACACACAAATTTACACGTATACTTTTCTGTTTTAGGTTGTTTTTTTAACTGAATAATTTGCGGCAAAAAATAATTTGGTGATTTTTTTTTTTAATACCTAAATTTTAATGCTTCCAAATTTCTCTCTTTTCTGTCTATGAAACTGAAATTTCATCCTTTCTAATGGGCTATGATTATAGAATTATAAGAAGACACAAAAATGTATCTTTACAGTCATTTTCAACCGAAAAAAAACTCTCTAGACTAGAGTTTTTCATCCAGTGTACCGTAGCACACTAGTGTACCGTGAAGCTTCCATGGGTGTGCCGTGAGTGTTGAGGATGGTTGATCATCCTCTTATATTTTTATTTTATCTATTAATAATGGAAATTGGCTTCCGGTTTTTGTCTGTAACAAAAACTACGTCACTGCTTATGTCACTATACCCGAAATCGTCATAACAGAATAAATACACTCAAAATTTGAGCATGCAACATTAGACAGTCCTCATTGTTTTTTAAAATAAGTTTTAATAGATACATCCCCAGTATCATATATTTATATATAGTTTGTTTTATTTTGATAGATATTCAAAGTTAATAGAACTTAGTTTCGATTTCAAATTGTTTTTTTTTTTTTTTACTCCTTTGATAAATTTGATGATTTCATGATTTATGGTTCAAACTCTCCAACATTTAATTTTTAACTTCCACCTTCTCAAGCAATATCTTTCAAAAATTTATTTTTACATCGCCCAGAGGGCGTTTTTTTATTTTGCTAGTTACATTAATATTTTTTGTTTTGATTATGCTACACTTGTAGCACATTTTCACTATTCCTTTTCTATTAAACTTTAAGATACAGAAATGTGTCTTTACAGTCATTTTCAACCAAAAAAAACAAACTCTCTAAAGTGTTGAAGTGAGTCAGTGTACTGTTGGTTTGAATAACAGCAACTAGTTAAGCACAACTGAACCAGTGCCAAACAGCTGGTACTTATTGAAATCAAGAATAATCCTTTCTTGCATATCGGTGATTCCATTCCCTTAGTCCTGATTGGCTGCTTGGTTTCTATGATGTTATGAGGCTTGATAAATAACCTGGCAGTGGTATTGCAGGAAGATAGGTTCGTATTCAGTTATGATTAATTGCTGCCTCATTAATTGGAACTAGTATGATTATTCTACATAGACCAGAGTTTTTCAACCGGTGTGCCATAGCACACTAGCGTACCGTGAAGCTTCCATGGCTGTTCAGGATGGTTGACCATCCTCTTATATTTTTATTCTATTACTTGAATATTTCTTGTTTTAATTGATTAAAAATATACATTTAGAAATAAAATTACGTTGGTTTTCTTTTACACTTCTAGCACATTTTCACTATTCCTTTTCTTTTGAAATTTAAATAAAATAATTATATGCTTATATACTGATTGGGTGTACATCTATCAATTTATTGCCCAGCTCACTGTGCCAGGAGATGAAAAAGGATGAAAAACTCTGCATTACACCATGAAAAGTATCCAAAATTAGGTAGAAAAAGCAAATGAATTGGGGGAGGGGGCATTTGAATTCTGAATTTCTTGAAACTATTCAGCCAACAAAAAATTCTTGCTGTTGAAATTATAAACTATAAACAGTGTTGCCTCGTTATGTGATTCTTTAGACCATAGTTTTTCAACCGCTGTGCTGTAGCCCACTAGTGTACTGTGAAGCTTCTGTGGGTGTTCTGTGAGTGTTGAGGATGGTTGATCATCCTTTTATATTTTCATTCTATTACTTTAATATTTTTTGTTTTAATTATGCTACAATTGTAGCACATTTTCACTATTCCTTTTCTTTTAAAATTTAAATGATAAAATAATTATGTTTATATACTGATGGTATACCTCGATCAATTTATTGCCCAGCTCACTGTGCCGTGAGATGAATGAGGTTGAAAAACTCTCCTCTAGACTTAATGGCAAGTGGAGGCGTGTGCTGTAATGGTTATCATCATAAGAAATGGATATGGCAACATGTATAAAAGTTAGTTACAGGCACTAATATCTTGGGAAAGGTATGAATCTAATTATTGTCCCTCTAGTTAAAGGATTTAAAGGTGCTAATATCCTTGGGAATTGTATGAAGCTAATTATTATACCTCCAGTTATAGGAGTTAGTTATAGGTGCTAATATCCTTGGGAAAGGTATTTATCTAATTATTATTCCTCCAGTTATAGGAGTTAGTTATTGGTGCTAATATCCTTGGGAAAGATATGAATCTAATTATTATTCCTCCAGTTATAAAGTAAGTAAGTAAATCGACGGGGTGGCCTAAAGTCGGTATCAGCCAGTCAGCGAGGGAGTCTATTCCCTTTTCAATAGCGCTAGACCAAGGAGATTGTTTTTAGCATCTGAGGTGGAGCGCCACACCTACCATCAGCTCCTTACTTTACCGCACAGATCCCTGTGCTACTCATACGCTGAGTTGGCGGGGACCGGTATCGAACTAGGAACCTTGTTGTTTCCAGTCGAACACTCTACCGACTGAGCTGTTACTTATAGGTGCTAATATCCTGCTTATAGGTGCTAATATCCTTGGGAAAGGCATGAATCTAATTATTATTCCTCCAGTTATAGGAGTTACTTATATGTGCTAATATCCTTAGGAAAGGTATGAATCTAATTATTCTCCCTGCAGTAGGAAAGAAAGAAATATGTTTATTTTCATACATTACATTTTTTTTTTACAAAAAAAACAATGATTAGTTTATGTATTAATGTGTGGAGGATGATCACTAATTTCGTGATTTTTAGTATTTTTTTTTCTTTCGGCGGGGTGACATACGATGGTGGAATTTTCTGTCCGTTAATTAGGATTTAACCCATTTCTCATGCAGATCTCTGTTGAACACATGTTTGTCAATATATTGTATTGACTGAAAATATGAGTTTTTTAAATGTCTTTATCAGATGAGCTATGATAAAATATTTTCTCATCTATATTGTTTGTTTTTTTTTATCTCTGCATCTTGCGGACTTTACAAACTTTCTGATAATCCAAAATTCAGGGTATGAACATTATCCTTCAGGTAGTGAGATAAGTCTATATCCATTTTTTTTTTCTCTAGGATTTCATCTCAGAAATTAAAAAGTATAAGAATAAGAAAAATCCTCAAAAATCCTATGAGATTTGAGAGGGCACAGGGCCAAATTTGGAAAATGGGGAGGTGCACCCAAGAGGCGGCTACAGAAAATATAGGACCCCCAAAATATATATACAGAGTGTTTTGTATTTAATAATAATTATTTCTCTGAATGTTTGAGGTGAGGCTTGATGATTAGTATTATCTGTATTATTCAGACTATTGTCCTCATCTTTATTGTTATCTGTACAACCTTTCGGCCCATATGCCCTCTGGCCTTCTTCTGGTATTTCTTGTCAGACACAGGAACTTTCTCAGACTCGGGAACCTTCTTTTCGAACTCGGGAACATTCTTGTTGTGATGGCTCCCGATTATGACAAGAAGGTTCTCGAGTCTGATAAGAAGGTACCCGAGTTCAAAAAGAAGGTTTCTGAGTCTGACAAGAAATACCTGAAGAAGGCCGGAGGGCATATCAGCCGAAACATTGTACAGATAACAATGAAGATGAGGACAATAGTGACCTGTAGCGAGGGAAAACCTCCTTGGCTAATAGGACCAACTAGACCCAATTACAGCCTCAGATTGAATGGCCGAGGTATACTTTTGGGGGTAGGGAGTCAGTCCTTTTTGTCGTACGTGCTCAGATGGTATTTCCAGTGAAAGGACCCATGGGAGTTTGTTGTTTTTTGGGGTTTTTTTTGTATTTTTTAATCCGCACACATCATACCACTATGAAGTAACACTAATTGAATTTAGGACAAACTGTGCTGTTTAAATTTGGTATGACAATAGGTTTGGGAGAAAGAAAACTGTAGTTTGTCACGTCTGTGATCTGCAGATCATGGGGGAGTGTAGTGATTAGAAGGGCAAAATTCACGAACCTGTGATGAGCCAACAACAGTCCGTAGATCGAAGAAACAGCGAGTGGCATGTTGCACGTGTGGGCGGAAGAACAAAACGTGACAAGTCCGACTAGTTGTGGCGGTAAAACCCGTGAGTGTCCTTCAGGCGGCGATTTATAGTGGCAAGTCTCGTAGCTGGCGAGACGAGAGTTGTGACGTCTCGGCCAGACCGAGTATAAAAGAACAGTGGTGAGGGAGCAAAGGACGACGACCTTATTTCTATTAAGATCTTCACGTGTTACGGTGTCTGAGGTAGAGGTAAATTTTGTTAGATAAGTAGAAAAACTCAGAATTCAAACCAGACCTGGGGAGAGATGGGTTCCATTATAGAAATAGCTACCCCCATTACCAAAAACAAAAAAAAACAGAAGTGTCAAGATTGAAGTAAACAATTATTAATTCATGATTTTAGTTTTTGTTTTAAATATTTTTAAATCTCCTTTTTTATAATTATTTTAAGAAAGTAACTGACTGTAATTAAATTACTAATAATCTTCTTTTCAGTCCATCAACAAAAATCAGTAAGCTTCTTGGAATTTTAGTTTCTTTTATTCAAGTAGAGGGTAAACTTAAACTATATTTCAATTCAGGGCATTGCATTTCTTTAACCGCCAAAAAAAAAAAAATAGAGACAACTGAAGGAATCTTAAATTATTTTAAATTATTTTTTAACAAATTAAATAAATAACAACAAATTGAATTCATTTTTAAAGGATCCTGAAAATGAAAAACTAACTTTTTTAAAATCTAAGTTAACTAGTCAATATAAAAAATGGAAATAATTGCTTATTTCTTAAATAAAACGAATAAGCAATTATAAAAAGAGAATATTTTCTTGTTAGCTATTTTCTTTAAAGTTCTTAAACTTTCTAAGTTTAATTCAATCTTATTTTCACCTTTGATCTCTCTCAATTTATTTTTATGTTGGTCAACTCCCCAGTTTTTCTATCATAGATTCTTTTCTGTATATATCTAGTCTATTCTCCCTCTAGTTATAGGAGTTAGTTATAGGCATGGGAACATAATTTCAAATCCTAGATGAGGCTATTGAATTTCACATAGTGCTAATACCCTTGGGATAGGTATGAATCTAATTATTCTTCCTACAGCTATAGGGGTTAGTTACAGGCACTAATATCCTTGGGAAAGGTATGAATCTAATTATTGTCCCTCTAGTTATAGGAGTTAGTTATAGGTGCTAATATCCTTAAACTATATTTCAACTCAGGGCATTGCACTTCTTTAACCGCAAAAAAAAATAGAGACAACTGAAGGAATCTTAAATTATTTTAAATTATTTTTTAACAAATAAATTAAATAACAACAAATTGAATTCATTTTTAAAGGATCCCGAAAATGAAAAACTAACTTTAAAAAAAAATCTAAGTCAGTCAAGTCAACATAAAAAATGGAAACTTAGTTCTGTTCCCTTCAAATAAAATGGCACCTATATGATTTTCCCAGCCCTATTGCCATTATTGCAAGCCCCAACCCCTTTTTATCATATGGGTGCTAGAAGGCGGTGGCTGCGGGTCTTCATGTCCTGGGAATGACGTTAAACTCTATCTGATAGTGAGGTTCCAGTTCTGGAGGTTAGGGGAATGTGGAGCACCCCTTCATCACCATTGCTCCCTGGTCCACTCTGACCCGGAGTGGTAGTACCTGTTAGGGTCCCATCTATGGGTTAAATAGAAAAATGTATTTATAAAAAAATTGTATTATCCATTAAGAATTGATTTATTTGAAAACTTTATCGGCATTAAATGACCCACTGAGGTTGATATGCCGTAAAACAAAACAAACTAAAAACATCAAATAAAATGTTGTCTGCATCTAATAATTATTAACTGAATAATTATTTCGAATTTCTTATGCATAAATTTTATACAAAATCATCGGTATTTATATATTTTTAAACTCTTTAGTAAACATCTTGTTACTGAAAAATGGGTGAGAGTATGGTCGTATGAAGGTTTTGTGACATAAGCAGTGACATAGTTACAGACAGATAGACAATATATCTCTATTATTTATAGATTATGAATAAGTAGACAGTGACCTATTGTTGGTATCAGCTGGGCAGTGAGGGAGTCTATCCCCTTTTCACTAGAACTAGACCAGAGAGATTGTTTTTGCATCTGAGGTGGAGCGCCACACCTACCATCAGCTCTCCACTCTATTAAATAAAACGAATAAGCAATTATAAAAAGAGAATATTTTCTTGTTAGCTACTTTCTTTAAAGTTCTTAAACTTTCTAAGTTTAATTCAATCTTATTTTCACCTTTGATCTCTCTCAATTTATTTTCATGTTGGTCGACTCCCCAGCTTTTCTATAATAGATTCTTTTCTGTATTTCTCTAGTCTACCTGCAAAGTCTCTTTTTTTGTTGTCTTTTTTTTTTGTTTTTTGTTTTTTGTTTTCCTCAGTCGCATCTGGATGTTCTGTTTTCTCTCTTGCTTTTCTGTTTACCTGTCTGTCAAATCTGATTTCATTATTATGTTGTTGTCTATGTTGCAGAATTCTACGTGTTCCTATCTCTTGAGTCTGTCTTTCTTAGTTGATCTTTTTTTTTTTTTTTTTAAATTCTATTTTCTTTTCTTGCAGCTGCTGTTGCCGTTGCTAATGTTGTTTTTTCTCGAGATATTTTTTTTTGTTACTTCCTATTCATGATCTGTTTTTTTTTAATTTAGTTTGGTTTGGGTCCTAAAATATTTAGCTCACTTTGTTGTTTACATTTTCTCTTTTTTTTTTTTATTTTTATTTTTATTTGTTTACTTATTTCATTCCATTTTTTTTGCTCTTGTCATTTATGGGTATATTCGCAGAGTTCCGTCCCAGCCTCCTGCCTCAAAAACAGCAAGCCGGTGGCTTCTGAAAAAAAAAAACACTAGCTACGATTGAAGTCCGTAGCCGAAGCAGTGTCACTTGAAAAAAAAAAAGGGTTGGGGTTTAGGGTTAGTTTAATGGGAAAATAAATAAATAATTTGGGCTGTGTTTTTTCTGGCTCACCCTTTATAAAGGGTCACCCAGAAAAAAAAGAACCAACAAATTTTGTAATAAAACTGGTTATTTTAACTAGGGGGGCTTAGGGTTAGGGGTTAGGGTTGTGGTTGGGTTTTCAGGAAAACACCCTAAGTTGGTTGTTTTTTTTTTTTTTTTTTCAAGTGACACCGTTTCAGCTACGGACTTCAATCGTAAGTGGTATTTTTTTCAGCAGCCACTGGCTAGCGGTTTTTGAGGCAGGACGCTGAGAAGGAACTCTGTAAATATTGCCCATTTTACTCATGGGCACCTACAGACACTTTTCTAGGCTACAACTATATATCTATCTATATATAATGATATTGAACACTGTTTACTATTCAAATATAGCACCCTTATTATCTATGAAATATAGATAAATACATATATATATATATATATATATATAAATATGAACTATATAAATAGTGGGACTATTAGAAACCACAAGGTTCCTAGTTCGATACCGGCCCTCGCCAACTCGGTGTATGAGTAGCACAGGGATCTGTGTGGTAAAGTAAAGAGCTGATGGTAGGTGTGGCACCCCACCTCAGACGCTAAAATAATCTCCTTGGTCTAGCACTAGTGAAAAGGGGATAAACTCTCTCGCTGATTGGCTGATACTGACATGCCACCCCAACAACTTTACTTACTCGTATAGGATAAGATTATATACATATGTGTGTGTGAGTATGTGTATGTGTATATATATATATATATATATATATATATATATATATATATATATGCATAGGATATGATTATGTATGTATATATCTAAAAATACATATAGGAGACTAAATATATATACATATATATATATACACATGATAGGATTATATAAATACATATAGGAGGGAGGGTCTATATATATATATATATATATATATATTCCTCAGGTTTGAGGAATATATAAGTGAGAAACTGACAGTTAACAAGCACTGTTAACTTTGTTTATGCTATACTAACTGATTTTGTTCTATCACTGATATTGAGCCCTCAATATATATGTGTGTGTGTGTATATATATATATATATATATATATGTCTGTACATGTATGTATATGCATACATATGTGTGTACATGTATGTGTATATATATATATATATTATAAGATGGGTAAATTTGCTCTACTTAGTATTGAGCACCTTGTATTTATTATATTGCTGACTTACCCCTATGAATTCCACACTTACTAACCATCATGACCAAATTCACCGGTAAGTCAACTTTTCCTTTTTAAATATATATATATATATATATATATTTGGACTGTACCTTTACTGGCAACTCTATTACACTATATGTAATCACCCCTACATGAATTATGGCACATGGCTGAGTTTATTGCTGTGTTTTTATATGGAGCACCCAATGAAGATCAAGTGCACTATTCAGCCATAATGGATTGGGCTACAAGCTTTCTAATAATGTCCAGCTTTAAATGAACATTTCAATCCGACAAATCTGAGTGCTTAGTGTATGAATCATTCGAAACTGTCACAGTTGAAAATGATCCGTTGATGTCCAACCTTTATAAGGTTTCAATCTTCAAACACTCGAAAGCCGAAACCGAGATCAGAAGCCCTGATTGGGATGGTCATCAAATGGTCAGTGATGACTCGACTGGATTCTCAAGTTTATATTCTCAAGTTTATAATCATCATCTTTGCCCTTATTATATATATATATATATATAATGTGTGTGTTATTTTGGAAAAGGTGACTTACCGGTGAAAATGGTTAGTTGCTGCAAAATTCAGAAAGATAAGACAGCAATATAACAAATAAGAAGAGCTCAATACATTAGTAGAGCAAATTTATTGTAATACAGGTACAAGTAATAACCTTCTCGATCCATAAGGATCTTCAGGGTTACATCCACTGGATTAATCAAGATATTGATTAATCCCGTAACAAACTGTTTGTCGCGAAAGACACACACGTGTAATCGACTGCAATTAATCAATATCTTGATTAATTCAGTGGATTTAAGCCTGACGATCCTTATGGTGAAACTTGAGTAGGTTATTACTTGTACCTGTATTACAATATAATATATATATATATATATATATATATATTTTAGATTATTCAATTTTTCTCAGTTTCTAGAGCATCCAACAAAGAAATGGAAGGTTCCAGGTTCTATTTTTCAAGTACATGTTTTAAAACTCATTTTTTTGTATTTAACCCACAGATGGAATCCCACCCTGTCGGCTGGGGCATTAGAATGCACTGACTGCACCTCTGCAGAGGGGTAAGACACCCCCAATGGCCGTGGTGGCGACCTGTGATGCTTAAGGATAGAACCCAGGTGGATGAGCAGTTCATGACTTGCAAGACTCCACTTTGGCCCTATCTTGGGCTAGACGGGTGGTCGGAGAGGCCCCCTCCGATCAATCAGCTGGCCATGTCAAGCCCTAGCACCTATATGATTGCCCTTAAGGCAAGACCCAACCCTTTTATCATTGGGTGCTAGAAGTGGTGGTTGTGGTTCTTCGTGTCCTGGGAATGACGTTAAACTCTGTGATGGTGAGGTTCCAGTTTTGGAGATTTGGGGAATGTGGAGCACCCCTTCATCACCATTGCTCCCTGGCCCACTCTGACCCAGAGTGGTAGTACCTGTTAGGGTACCATCTATGGGTTAAATAGAAAACTCCAGAACTGGAACCTCACCATCAGATAGAGTTTAACGTCATTCTCAGGACATGTAGACCCGCAGCCACCGCCTTCTAGCACTTATATGATAAAAAGGGGTTGGGGCTTGCCAAAAAGAGCAATAGGGTTGGGGCAATCATATAGGTGCTAGGGCTTGACATGACCAGCCGATTGATCGGGGGGGGGGACTTTACTGTTTCTGTGTCAAAAAGTCAAAACTCAAATCACTAACAAAAACAAAAAAAAACTCCTCAGTACTCTTTATGACACTACTTTGTTAACACTGACCACACCCCAAAAGAAATCCACTCAAACCATTTCTCCAAACAACACCCATCCTGCCAATTTTCATCCAATCAATGACTAAGGCTAACCAACAAAAATGGCTTCCTATAGAATATCAAGGGCCGGGTTAGCTCAGTCGGTAGAGCGTTCGGATAGAAATCACAAGGTTCCTAGTTCGATACCGGTCCTCGCCAACTCAGCGTTATGAGTAGCACAGGGATCTGTGCGGTAAAGTAAGGAGCTGATGGTAGGTGTGGCGCTCCACCTCAGATGCCAAAAACAATCTCCTTGGTCTAGCGCTATTGAAAAGGGGATAGACTTTCTTGCTGATTGGCTGATACCGACATTAGGCCGCCCCGACGACTTTACTTTTATAGAATATCATCCCCACAACTTCACACACATCATGTGTATTGATAAATGACACGGGCTCTTCAGGGCCTGTGTTTGTTAATGTAAATTAACTGTGTTGATCCCAGGGGGCTATCCCCCAGGTAATACCTGCACCCATGATTTACAGGGACAGGGCTGGGTTTATTGCCCAGTGCCTGAGGCACCCCCTTTGAGGGAGGAATGCCAACGGGATCAACACATTTTTTGTGCCTACCGCCCATGAGATTCGGCTTGTGGATGGGCCCACATAAAAATGTCCTTGCGTCATGCCCTCATAAGTGGGATGAGAGGCAAATACCTTAACTTCATGTGTATCAATAAATTGGTAGAAATAATATTCATTAACTTTAAATGTATTAGATAATAATAATAATTTTCATTAACTTCATGTGTATTAATAAATTAGTAGAAATAATTTTCATTAACTTTATGTGTATTAATAAATTAGTAGAAATAATTTTCATTAACTTTACATGTATTAATAAATTAGTAGAAATAATTTTCATTAACTTCATGTGTATTAATAAATTGGTAGAAATAATTTTCATTAACTTTAAATGTATTAGATAATAATAATAATTTTCATTAACTTCATGTGTATTAATAAATTAGTAGAAATAATTTTCATTAACTTCATGTGTATTAAAAATTGGTAGAAATCATTTTCATTAACTTTATGTGTATTAATAAATTAGTAGAAATAATTTTCATTAACTTTATGTGTATTAATAAATTAGTAGAAATAATTTTCATTAACTTCATGTGTATTAATAAATTAGTAGAAATAATTTTCATTAATTTTATGTGTATAAATAAATTGGTAGAAATAATTTTCATTAATTTTATGTGTATAAATAAATTGGTAGAAATAATTTTCATTAACTTTATGTGTATCAATAAATTAGTAGAAATTATTTTCGTTAACTTCATTTGTATTAATAAATTGGTAGAAATAATTTTCATTAACTTCATTTGTATTAATAAATTGGTAGAAATAATTTTCATTAACTTCATTTGTATTAATAAATTGGTAGAAATAATTTTCGTTAACTTCATTTGTATTAATAAATTGGTAGAAATAATTTTCATTAACTTCATTTGTATTAATAAATTGGTAGAAAAAATTTTCATTAACTTTGTGTATCAGTAAATAGGCTGATTGGCCCTCAGCTACCACTTTTGCCTTTTCTCAAGGGTATTAGTGCTATGTGAGATGCAAACAGCCTCATCCAAGGTTTGAAATCCGATCGATAAGTCCATTTCCATTACACCACGCACCTCCATTGACCAGATGGTTATAAACTGTCATATAATGTATGAACTTATAAACTGTTAAGCAAGAACTTCAGTCCAAAAGCATGTCATTAAAAAGCATATGACGTTGCAATTGAAGAGAAAAATGTCTGTGTCTTGTTGTGGGTCAATAGCAGAGGTTTAGGCTGGAAGATCAGAAACAACCAAACCAAGCCAGAATATCACTGACAAATTTACTGAACGCATCGACAAGATGTATTTCCCAATTCATATTTGTGAACAACATCTAGACAACTTATCTTTTGGGGAATTTGATAAACTGATGTCAAAAATCAATCTTTTATTTCTTTCATTTTTTTCCTTTTCTCACTTGGGTTATAATATATATATATATATATATATATATATATATATATATGTGTGTGTGTGTTTGTATGTGTGAATATACATATATAGATAATGGTAGTGTGTGTGAGAGTGAATATTATATATATTATATATATATATATATATATATATATATATATATATGTATATATTCACATGTGTGAGCATGTGTGAATATATATATATAGATAATGGTAGTGTGTGAGAGGTGAATATATATATATATATATATATATATTATGTGTGTGTGTGTGTGTGTGAGCATTTGTGAATATACATATATAGATAATGGTAGTGTGTGAGAGAGTGAAAATATATACACATATATATATATATATGTATGTGAACATACATATATAGATAATGGTAGTGTGTGAGCATGTGTGAATATATACATATATATATATATATATATGTATGTGTGTGAGCATGTGTGAATATACATATATAGATAATGGTAGTGTGTGAGAGAGTGAATATATATATATATATATATATTATATATATATATATATAATGTGTGTATGTGAGTGAGAGATTGTGTGTTTGTGCATGTGGGAATATACATATATACATAGTGTGTGTGTGTGTGCATATACAACTTATAAATATAGCAAACTCTATTATCAATATTAATATGTATAGGTGTGTGTGTGTATGTATAATGTATGAATATAGGAAACTATATTATCAATAATATATATATATATATATATATATATATATATATATATATAGTGGTCCAAAAACGCAAATTATAATATATGCCATAACATTTTTAATTCTCAACATTTTTAACCCCACTGGGTGCCAAATTACAGAAAATTAACTGAATGGCAAGAATGTATACATATTTTTCAGACTAGATTCTGGGAAGATTACAGCAGTCCATCCATAGTTGATGATGTGCTCAATCCAGGCACAACCGTGAGCTAGCACCTGCTGGATACGGGTTCTTCTGCCCATATCGGCAGTGATTCGTCTTACTTCACACTTGATATTCAGCTTAAGCTGCTCTACATCATGAGACAGAGGATTAGAATACACTTGCTCTTTAAGGTAGCCCCACAAAAAATAGTCGCTTGGGTTAAGATCTGGACTGTATGTGGGCCAGGTATGCTGACTTCTGAGTGAGAAAAACCTGCCACCAAACCTTTTTTCTAGCCAAGCAATGGTGTCATTGGTAGTGTGGGAAGGTGCTCTATCTTGCATGAACCACATCTGATTGATATCAGTGTGCTGGTGGCTTCTTGCAGCTTGATAATACTGGTTTTATAAGATCTACTTCAAAGTGTTTGCGTTTTTTGGGGACCACCCTGTATGTGTGTGTGTGTGTATGCTTTCATCTATTTTTCTATAACTCCTAATATTTCTGTTGCTTTACTGAAAATGAACATAAAGGAATGCAAAACCAAATATTAACTCTTTTACATTTCTTTTTATTCATTTACAAGTAAAGGGCCGATATATCTCAGTCGGTAGAGCGTTTGGCTAGGAATCACAAGGTTCCTGGTTTGATACCAGTCCTTGCCACCTCGGCGTATGAGTAGCACAGGGATCTGTGTGGTAAAGTGAGAAGCTGATGGTAGGTGTGGCGTTCCACCTCAGATGCTAAAACAATCTCCTTGGTGTAGACTCCCTTGCTGACTGGCTGATACCGACATTAGGCCACCCCGAAGACTTTACTTACAAGTAAAGCAGCTGATGGTAGGTGTGGCGACCCCCTCAGACCTGATAACAATCTCCTAGTGAAACGGGGATATACACACTCACTGATTGGCTGATACTGACTTTAGGCCACCCCGACGACTTTGCTTTTTTTTAAATCTATATTATCAATATATATGTGTGTGTGTGTGTGTGTGTGTATGTGCGTATGCTTTCATCTATTTTCCTATAACTCATAATATTTCTGTTGCTTTACTGAAAATGAACATAAATGAATACAAAATTAAATATTAACACTCTTTTGCATTTCTTTTAATTCATTTACAAGTAAAGCAGCTAATAGTAGGTGTGGATCCCCCCCCTTCAGATGCAATAACAATCTCCTTGTTATAGCGCTAGTGAAAAGGGGATAGACTCCCTCACTGATTGGCTGATACTGACTTCAGGCCACCCTGACGACTTTACTTTTTTCTTACTTTATATTATCAATATATACATATATATATATATATATATTATAAAATGGGTACAAGAGATAACCTACTCAAGTTTCACCATATGGATCTTCAGGGTTAAATCCACTGAATTAATCGAGACACCAATTAATAGCAGTCGATTTCACGTGTGTGGTCATTGCATTAAAATGTTCGTTGCAACATAAAATGTTATAATAAATTTGCTCTACTTAGTATTGAGTATTTTGTATTTGTTATTTGTTATATCGCTGACTTACCCACCTGAATTCCACACTTACTAACCATCGTGACCAAATTCACCGGTAAGTCAACTTTACCTTTATAAATATATATATATATATGTGTGTGTGTGTGTTGTGTGTGTGTGTGTGTATGCTTTAATTTCTTATTTTTTTTTCTCTATATACTTTTCTATTTCATTAATTTTTTATTTCTTTTTTTTCTGGTTGCTTTTTCTTTGTTTTATTAAATTATAGTTATTTGGTAGGTATGTTGAATAACTCCTGTCTCCTCTCTCCCCTCCTTAGAACGAGATACAATTCATCCTTGGTTCTCTAGTGCTAGTCCTTTTTTTTTTTAGTTTTTTTTTTTTTGAAAGTAAAGCAGTCTGATGGGTAGGTGTGGCGCACACCACTTTAGTACCCGATAACAATCTCCTTGGTCTAGTGAAAAGGGAAATAGACTCGCCTCAGCTGATTGGTCTGATACCGAACTTTAGTTCGCACCTCCTTGATAACGACTTTATCTTTTTCTTTTACTCTTAATATTTTATCAATATATATTAAATGCGTTGGGTGTGTGGTGTGTTTGGTTTTGTGTGTGTGTGTGTTTGTGTATGCTTTTTTCATCTATTTCTATTATACACGTTTACTTTTTCACTATATTATATTTGTTCAATGCGGTTTGCGCTTTATGCCTGCTTTCTCTTTTGCCTACTATATGCTCTCTATGTTTTATTTACTGAAAGTGGGATAGACCTCCGCTCAACTGTTGGCCATGATACCTAGAATTTAGACCGCCCGGATGACGACTTTACTTACAACAAGTAAAGCAAGTTTCTGATGGTGGTTGTGGGACTTCGTCCTTCAGACGTGATAACAAATCCTCATTGGTCTAGTGCTAGTGATAAAGGAATTTAGTAAACTCCCTCACTGATTGGCTGATATCGACTTTAGTCCACCTCCGACGTTCACCATTTAATATACTTTTTTTCTGTTTCTCTTCTTCTCTCTTTTTTAACTTACTTACATTTCAAATTATTTATAGTACGTATTATTTAATATTATATATCAATCTTGTGTGTTGTGTGTGTTTGTGTGGTAATGTTTCATCTATTCCTTTTCTCATAACTCCAGTAATATTTTCTTGTTGCTTGTTACATGAAAATGAACATAATAATGCATAACCACAATATCAACACTGTTTTTGGCATTTCTTTTTAATTTCATTTCCGCACAACCACACGCACGCATTAATCTTATTTTCACATCACAC
>CM042174.1:8213273-8248273 GCA_023376005.1 Doryteuthis pealeii
TAAACTCTCGATAAGTCAGTGGCCGAAGCTCGCTGGGAACCCCCCCCCGGGCGCTAACCGAATGGCAATGAGTTTGTTTAGTAATAATAAAAAAAAGATTGTGTATGTATATGTGTGTGTGTGTGTGTTTGGAGAGGAGAGAGAGAGAATACATCAATAATGGATACTGACACTATCTTACATCGGATGAGAGTTGACCAGAAATTTTATTTCATTGAGTTTTGCCTTGCGTGGTGTTTGGCGTAAAGACTTAACAAGCTAGCCTCTGTGTAAAAAAGTTCGCTGGAAACTTTACAATGATTGTACCTAAAGGAAACTCCTAAATTTACTGAATCTCTGTTACTACTTACTGATTTAAGTAAATTGGCTTTTTGTAATTTTTTTTCACTAAAATGTCATTCCGTTTGTCGCTTTTAAAATCTAATATTTCATCTCCCAAAGGACACAATGTCATTTGAATAGTTTGTTTTTCATTTACAAAAAAATCTTTTATGATTTCCTTAACTCTGTTATTATAATAGAAAGAAGAAAGAAAGCGATAAGATTCATGTACCGCTACTATGTAAACAATGTAGGCCTTAGTTTTTTATTTTAAAAAATGCTTCACATGAAATAAAGGAAAATGCATTACTTCTCTTTTACTGACCCTGGGTAATATGCTTCATAGTACGTTGCTTCCTCTGAGGTCTTCGTTTATTAGGTTCAATGTAGGTCTTAGTTTTATAAAAAAAAATTACACATGAAAAAAGAAACAAGGGCATTACTTTTGACTCACCCTTGAATAATGTTCACAGTACGTTCTTGCTCAGCGCCTCGTGTAGGGTCTCAAATATAGGTCTTAGTTTTATAAAAAAACACAATACCCGAAAAAGAAAAGGCATTACTTGTTGACACACCTCTCGTAACAATGTTCACTGTACGTTCCTTGGCTCCCAAGCCTCGTTAGGGGTCTCAATGTAGTCTAAGTAATTCTATTTACATGAAAAAGATATTCTTATGCCATTACTTTTTGATCTCACCTCTGTAACTAACTGTTAACACAGTACGTCGTTGCTTACTCTGAGCCTCGTTAGGGTCTCAATGTAGTCTTAGTTTAAAAAAAAATTCACATGAACAGAAAATGGCATTACTTTTTGACTCACCCTCGTATACATGTTCATAGCTACGCTTCTTGCTCTAAGCCTCATCTAAGGCGGTTCTCAATGTTAAGACCGTACGTTTTATTTTAGTATTTAATTCCACATGAAATAAAGAAAATTGCCATTACCTTTTTGACTCACGCCGTCGTAATACGTGTCTGGCTCTGAAGCCTTGTTAGGTGTCTCAAGTGTAGGTCTAGTTTTATTTTTAAAAATTCACATGAAAAAAATTCCACATTACTTTTGAGCTCGACCCTCTTACTTTTGGATTCCAGAAAAAAACAAAAATTAACAACTTTTTGAAGATGAAGAAAATTTGTCTATTTTTAATGCTAGTTCAAGTGTGAATGCTTTTTAGAATTGGATGGATATATTTGTGATACTGATAAAAAAAACGAAGACAAAAAACCAACAAGCCAACTTCAATTTATTGGTTTTTGTTTGCATTTGAGAACAGTGAGCGCAGCAATATAATGCCACCCTGCACTCATCATTATAGAGGTTCGACATATCATCAGGGAATTTTTTTTTCCTTCGGTGCATCGAAAATTTTAAGAACAAAAAAAATCTTTTGAAGAACCATGATGAGAAAACTCCACTTTAAAGATGTTTATAATGATAGTAACTGTATTAAATTGCTGATCCTGTCATCTTTTTGCTGCAATTTCATTACCAGCACAAACATTAAGTACTCTTGAATTAAAGAATTATAATAAGAGGCAAAAAAAACCGCGCGCAAACAAAATTAGTTGAACTAGAATTTCATGGGACAGTTATGCAGGATCAATGCCTTCAAAGTGTATGGCATACTACACATACACTCAATTACCAAATTGCACGTATATGCAAAATACACACCATACACTCAATTAAAAGTAAATATTTATTTCCCTAAAAAAAAGAGAGAATATCCTCCATCGTGGACGTTTTCAAACAGATCTTCATATTGTTTGAAAACCTGTCAACATGGGGTATTCTCTCTTTTTTTTAGGGAAATAAAATTATACCATTTGTAATTGAGTGTATGTGTGTATTTGCATATACGTGCATTTGTAATTGAGTGTATGTGTATATGCATACACTTGAAGCATTTCCTGATAACTGTCATGAAAATTCTAGTTCAACTATTTTGTTTGCGCGGGTTTTTTTTCCTCTTATTATAATTCTTTCTCAAGATATTAATGTTGTGTGTAATGATCAGAAAAGATGACAGGATAGCAATTTAATACAGTTACTATCATTATAAAATTTTAAAAGGTGGAGTTTTTCATCAATGGTTCTTCAAAAGATTTTTTTTTCTTAAATTTCATGCACAAAAAAAAAAAATTCCTGATGTATGTGAACCTCTTAATGATAGTGCAGTGCATTTTTGCTGCGCTCACTTCTCAAATGCAAACAAAAACAATAAATTGATTGGTTGTTGGTTTTTTGTTTGTTTTTTTATCAGTATCAACAAATAACTATCCATCCAATCTAAAAAGCATCTCAACTTGAACTCATTAAAAATAGAAAAATTTTCTTCATCTTCAAAATTGTAACTGGAATCCCAAAAGTATGGTGAGTCAAAAAGTAATGAATTTTTTTTTTCATGTGAATTTTTTTAAAATAAAACTAAGACCTACATTGAGACCCTAACAAGGCTCAGAGCAAGAACGTATTACGAGGGTGAGTCAAAAAGTAATGCCATTTTCTTTATTTCATGTGAACTTAAAAAATAAAATAAAACTAAGGTCTACATTGAGACCCTAATGAGGCTCAGAGCAAGAACTACTATGACATTATTACGAGGTGAGTCAAAAAGTAATGCCATTTCTTTTCATGTGAAATTTTTTTTAAAACTAAGACCTACATTGAGACCCTAACGAGGCTCAGAGTAAGAACGTACTGTGAACATTATTACAAGGGTGAGTCAAAAAAGTAATGCCATAATCTTTTTCATGTAAATTAAAACTTAGACCTACATTGAGACCCTAACGAGGCTTGGAGCAAGAACGTACAGTGAACATTATTACGAGGGTGTGTCAAAAAGTAATGCCATTTTCTTTTTCGGGAATTTTTTAATAAAACTAGACCTATATTGAGACCCTAACGAGGCTTAGAGCAAGAACGTACTGTGAACATTATTACAAGGTGAGTCAAAAAGTAATGCCATTTTCTTTTTTCATGTGAATTTTTTTATAAAACTAAGACCTACATTGAGACCATAACGAGGACTCAGAGGAAGAACGTACTCATGAAACATTATTACAAGGGTTAGTAAAAAAAGAATGCCATTTTCTTTATTTCATGTGATAAGCATTTTTAAAAATAAAAACTAAGGCCTACATTGTTCATAGGTAGGGTAAATGAACTTTACTTTCTTTCTTTCTTTCTTATTATAATAACAGAGTAAAAAATATATAAAGATTTTTTTGGTCAAATGAAAAACAAACTATTCAAAATGAACATTGTGTCTTTGGGAGATGAAATATTAGATTTTAAAAGCGACAAAGGAATGACATTTTTAGTAAAAAAAATTACAAAAAGCCAATTACTTTAAATCAGTAGAGTAACAAGATTCACGGTAAAAGGAGTTTCCTTTAGGAAATCATTGTAAATTTCCAGCGACTTTTTACACAGAGGCTAGCTTGTTAAGATTTACGCCAAACACCACCAAGGAAAAACTCAATGAAATAAATTTCCTGGTCAACTCTCATCCGATGTAGATCAGTGTCATATCCATTATTGATGTATTCTCTCTCTCTCTCTCCCAAACACACACACACACACATATACATACACAATCTTTTTTATTATTTATAAACTCATTGCACATTTCGGGGTTAGCGCGGGGGTCCAGCGAGCTTCGGCCACTGGACTTATCGAGAGTTTAAAAATAGCGTCGATTCCTGAGGCGCCCCCCTTGTGGAGGAATGCCGAAGGGATCGACGCAATTTTTGTTCTTTCCCACCCATGAGCTTCGGCTTGTGGGTGGGCCCCCGTTAAAACAAGGCCTTGTGCCCAGTCCATACAAGTGGGGTATGAGGCAAATACTCACATATACATACACATGCACATACAATATTGATGTATTTTTAGGAAGAGGCGTGAGGTGTAATGGTTACTGTCGTAGAAAATGGACATAGCGAGACAAGGTCAGATCCTGGACGAGGCTGTTTGCATGGAACCTACTCAAGGAGGCTGTGTAAAGTTGGGATGTATCCGTTTATCTACAAAGGGTTGGCTAGTATCGATTGATTTATTGATTTTAATGTCATCTCAACCGGTCTTGGGTTATTTTATGCCTAGAGTTTATGGAATCGTGATCATTGTACGTTCATATTTACATTTTGTGTGTAGTTATTTCTTAAAAGTTATAATATATATATATATAAAGTAAAGTCTTCGGGGTGACCTAAAGTCGGTATCAGTCAGACAGCGAGGAATCCCCTATCACTATTATCACTATCAAATATCATTAGCGCTAGACCAAGGTGATAGTTTTGGGGTTTGAGTTGGAGGCAGCACCTACCATCAGCTCTCTATTTTAATGCACATATCCCTGTGCTATAAATACTCTGAGTTGGCGATGGCGGTGTATATATATATATATATATTATATATATATATATATATTTGTGTTTGTGTGTGTGTTTGTGTTTTTTTGGAAGCAGAACTGAGTTCTTGGGTTATTTTATGCCTAAAATAATTTGCTTTATTCATTATTTGTCTTGTTTTTTGCTTTTTTGGTTTTTTTTTTTTGTATTCAAATTTTTAACTCTTTTTTAAAAATATTTAACTTATTGATGGGACGCTAAATATGCTACTTTACTTAACTGTCACCAGCTATTTCTTTTTCTGAAGCCTTCTAACGTATTATAAGAAACAGTTTTGGCCATTAAAGTCAAAAGCACATTTAATTCTTATACAGCGAGAGGGAGTGATTTTAATGATATATGGTGAGTCGGGAAATGAAAGAACTTCTGGCTACCCTGTCGGCTGGGCGTTAGAATGCACCGACTGCACTTCTGCATAGGCATAAGATTCCCCCAAATGGGGCCACCTGTTGGCCGTGGGTGGCGACCCGTGATGCTTAAGGACGAATGCTTAAGGACAGAGTCTTGGTGGATGAGCAGTCCATGACCTGTAACACTCTACTTAGAACCTTACTTTAGGCTAGACGGGTGGTCGGAGAGGCCCCCTCTCATCAGCCCCAGTATCTATATGATTGCCCCAACCCTATTGCCCTTATGGCAAGCACCAACCCCTTTTTATCATATGGGTGCTAGAAGGTGGTGGCTGCGGGTCTATATGTCCTGGGAATGACGTTAAACTCTATCTGATGGTGAGGTTCGTGTTTTGGAGGTTTAGGAATGTGGAGCAACCCTTTATCACCATTGCTCCCTGGTCCACTCTGACCCAGTGGTAGTACTGTTAGGGTCCCATCTATGGGTTAAATAGAAAAATGTATTTATAAAAAAAAAATTGTATTATCCATTAAGAATTGATTTATTTCAAAACTTTATCGGCATTAAATGACCCACTGAGGTTGATATGCCGTAAACCAAACCAAAACAACTTTCTGGCCATCAAAGTTTGTAAATAACTATATAAAGTAAATACTATTGTAATATATTCAGTTGTAATCTGTTTGCAGCTATATTGTATTATATAAATATAACAAATATTAGTCCACTTAACTAAGTCCTTGGTAAATGGTTTAACGTACTTATGCATGGCTCTTCACTCTTTCTCTGTTCATAGAAGAAATGAAAATTTTAAACATTCACCTTCTTCGAAGATTGGTTGAAAAAGAGGGAGATACATATTTTTGATTTCTGGCGCCAAAAATTGCGGACCAGTAATTGGTTGGTTTGAAAAGCGCTATATCAACCAAGGGACATAACCCATTTACTTTTGATATATATTTCTTTATATATATATATATATATATAATATATATATAAACTTTGATTCAATGGCACTGAGTAAACCAAGAAGTATAAATCATATTTTATGATGCTGAGTCAAATACAAATTGACTCCAGGAATGTTTTTCCACATGATATGCTGATTTTAAGGTTGAAGTTAACATATCATTTCAAATATCACAATGTGATTCATCATTTTTTATATTCATTGTCTTGATATGAAATCCAACGAATGTAAAAGTATATGAAACCCCCTAAATCTGGCACAAATGAATTAATGGAATAATACATAGATGCCTATATATATATATATATATATATATATATATATATATATATATGCACACACACAAAATACATGCCATATATACATGCATGATGCATGCATGTATATATATATGTATATATACATGCATAATATACCGATACATATATACACACACATGTGTGTGTGGTAGTGTGTATTATTATATATATAATAGATATACAAATACATATATATACAAACACACACACATATATGTGTGTGTATATATATATATATATATATATATATATACCAATACAAACACACACACATATATATGTGTGTATGTGTTTGTATATATTATATATATATATATATATATATATATATATATACACATACAAATCTGGAACACATAAATGGAATTATAGATACATACATAGATATACCGATACATATATATACTCATACACTATGTATATATATATATATATACACACACGTGTGTGTGTGTATATATATATATATATAAGATACATACATAGATATACCGATACATATATACACACACATACACACATATCTGTGTATATATATATATATATATATATATGGAACACATAAATGGAATTATAGATACATACATAGATATACCAATACACACACACACACACAAATTGCTCCGTCAACATCTCACTCGGGTCACAAATGTCATGCCAATGCTATAAAAGGTTTTGCAGATTATCAAGTGAAATTCTCCGTCGTTCATGATGCTCGTGTCAGAGGTCAAACAATGGACAGACCACTCAACAAGAATTGGTTATTCTTTCCTGTCATATAACGTGATTGTTCGGGAAGACACTTGGACTTTAGCAAATGGATTAATCTTGTGGAGTGCTTTTGGCTGATACCTTCATGCCAAATTCAAACTTTGATTACCACTACAATTATTAATAGGTTATTTCAGATTGATTCTATTGCAGAAGGCATGAAACCAATATAATATGCTTTCAATTAGGGAGTATGTCTTTGTTGTATCGCGAGGGGGAAATATATACAGAAGAATGGTGTGCTTAGTACATTTATTAAGCAGTAGCATCCGGTGCCAAATAGATACATACAAACACAGAACAAATAAGTACAAACAATTAACAAGACAAAACTTACACTAAATAGAGGAGGGTCAATTCAGTATAGCCAACGCAGCAAAGTCAGTCTGAATATTATTCCTATCAAATTAGAATTGTTTGCAATCAGCATCTGGTGTCAAATGGATACATACAAACACAGAACAAATAAGTACAAACAATTAACAAGATAAAACTTACACTAAATAGAGGAGGGTCAATTCAGTATAGCCAATACAGCAAAGTCAGTCTGAATATTATTCCTATCAAATTAGAATTGTTTACAACCAGTATCCGGTGCCAAATGGATACATACAAACACAGAACAAATAAGTACAAACAATTAACAAAACAATACTTACACTAAATAGAGGAGGGTCAATTCAGTATAGCCAACGCAGCAAAGTCAGTCTGAATATTATTCCTATCAAATTAGAATTGTTTGCGACCAGCATCTGGTGTCAAATGGATACATACAAACACAGAACAAATAAGTACAAAAAATTAACAAGACAAAACTTACACTAAATAGAGGAGGGTCAATTCAGTATAGCCAACGCAGTAAAGTCAGTCTGAATATTACTCCTGTCAAATTTTAATAGTTTGCTCATAGTTGTATCTTATAGATTATTTTGCCATTCTTTTTCTTCTTCATTGTTGTATCGTGAGCTGGAAAGATACACAAAAGAATGGTGTGCTTAATACATTTATTAAGCACCAGCATCCTATGCCAAATGGATACATACAAACACAGAACAAATAAGTACAACCAATTAACGAGACAAAACTTACACTAAATAGAGGAGGGTCAGTTCGGTATAGCCAATGCAGCAAAGTCAGTCTGAATATTATTCAGCTAGTTAATCTACTTTAATTGTAGGCTATTTTATGACTATGGGCCAGTCCATCTGGTAGAGTGCTGAAGGGGTGTTAGCTACTCTACAACAGTCTTTGAACTTGAATTAGAAGAATTCAAGACGACATCAGTAACAAAAATACATGCTTGATGTTTTTAATCATTAATATTCATATTCCATGATATGGTTGGTTGGTTTAATGGCACCACAACCCTTGGGGTTATTTAATGCCAAATCTTTATATATATATATGATTTGTTTAAAAATATTTTTTAACTAACAGGACCTGTGGAGTCATGTGACCTAGTAATGTAGCCATGACTTAAATATTGCATTCAAAACAGATATTTATTCACTTGGATTAAATGGACTTTAGACGTGTCAATACAAACTCACGTAAAGATTGCCTAAATGAAATTTATTCGTGAGTTTTTACACTATTTTATTTTATAGTTGAAATAATATGATACTACCTGTGGATATACCACAGTCTGATAATTTGATTATTACAACATTTGAAATGTTTACTTAAGAGGTATTGCAAAATATTTCAATATGTAAAGTAAAGTAAAATCGTTGGGGCGGCCTAATGTTGGTATCAGCCAGACAGCGAGGGAGTCTATCCCCTTTTCAATAGCGTTAGACCAAGGAGATTATTTCAGCACATGAGGTGGAGCGCCAAACCTACCATCAGCTCCTCACTTTACCGCACAGATCCCTGTGCTACTCATACGCTGAGTTGGCGAGGGCTGGTATCGAACTAGCAACCTTGTAGTTTCTAGCTGAACGTTCTACCGACTGAGCTAACCTGGCCCTATGTAAAAAGTATAATAATATTGATTTAACTCTCTATCACTCTTTTTTTTTTCTTTCCTACTTTTCATCTTTTCACTATGTTAAATTGAAACTGATTAGCATTATCGCTTCCGCACGTTCACCCCCTCTCTATATATTTCCCCTACTGTCTTCTTTCTTTCTCATTATATTATTTCTGTATTGCATGTCCTTTTCCTTCTCTTTCTTTCTTTATTATAAAAACGGAATGATCCATTATTTAGCTGAGGTGACGACACTCATAAGAAATAAGAATTCGGCGGATAAGCGACACCAGTTAATCAGGATTTACATTTTTGCACTCCATCTTGGACAATTTGGACAGTCTCATTTTTAACCAGAGCGTGTTGCAAGAGGTTTGAATTCAGAGTTTTCCTTCTCATAGATCAAGTTTACAGAGCCCAATCCGCCCTACTGTTTGCCCGTAACTAGAGAGAGTGTCATTGGATGCATACCTTTCCCAAGGTTATTAATGTTATGTGAAATGCAAACGATTTCGTCCAGGATTTGAACTCGGGTCGACGAGTCCGTTTCCAATGCCTTTAACCATTACGCCACACACCTCCAAAATTTGGTAAATATACACACACGCACGCACGCACGCACGCACACATACATCTATATATATTTTATTTTATTTTTTTTTATATTTTTTATCAAATGTTTTTCTTTTTGTTTTTTCAATCATATCTTTTTTTTCTTTTGACATCTGAAAGCCACATGTATTAATATTTAAGTACATTATGTTTTCAGATGAAAGTCTGGCATAAAAAAGATTTTATCATAAGAATACACATCACTGTATACAGACACTTGACCAAACACTTTTTACTATTCTCACATCAGAGGATTATTTTATACACATGAAACTGGAGTAACAAATGGACAGCCACTAGCAACAAATTCAGTTCCGGTGATCTTCTGTAAAAGAGATTTTTATCTCGAAATATTAAGAATAAATCACAGGTTAACAAGCAACACCATAGTTACCTTATTTTTCTTTACACTTGCATTGTGATAGCCTTCAAAACCAACCACCAAACCAATATAAACACAATGCTTCAAGCAAATTATAAAACCCTTTATATATATATATATTATATATATATATATATATGTGTGTGTGTGAAAATAAAATGGAAATTAATCCGACAGTATGAATAAGATATAATGAAAAAACAAACGATGTTTACAACTGAAATAGGCTCATCAGAAGAGAAAGTGTGCAAACCGTTTCGGGGCCCAATTCTCTTGACGGTTTAAAAAGCAACACTCGGCCCATCCTCAACTAATATGATTATATATATTATTGCATTATAATGTATCAACCGCACGTGGGTCGGTCATGAACAAAAATATAAGACGGGAAAAAGACCGTTAGTAAAAACAGAACGCTGCTAGTCAAACGTTGGAATTAATCAAAAAAAAAAAAAATTGTGCTGTCTGTATTAAAAATAATATCAATTTTATTTAAAAATAAAATGAATTTTATTTAAAAATAAAATGAATCTCATTTTCAATTTTGAAAATAATCAGAAGCATTATAGTAATGAAATAAGACTCAAAAAATTATATATTTATATTTTTGTTGATGACCGACCCACGTGCGGTTGATACATTATAATGCAATAGGGTCCTCATATTAGTTGAGGATGGGCCGAGTGTTGCTTTTTAAACCGTCAAGAGAATTGGGCCCCGAAACGGTTTGCACACTTTCTCTTCTGATGAGCCTATTTCAGTTGTAAACATCGTTTGTTTTTTCATTATATCTTATTCATATAATATATATATATATATATATATATATATGTGGATGATATCAAGTGTTAACTTGATAGGATTCAACCAAAATCGAGAAATTAAAGAGGTGGGAGATGAAGATGGATGACAGATAGAAGGTGGGAGTGCAAGATAGAATTACAAATTACTTTTGCCTGAATCAAGGAGACATAGATGTTCATAGAAAACAAATCTTTAATTTCAAAGGAAAACAGTCTAGACTTAGAAACTAAAATTCATACAGACTGATTAAAAGACAGAAATAAAAAAAATAATTCCAAACCCGACAAGTATATATAAAATGTAAAAAAAGTAAAGTCGTCGGGGCGGCCTAATGTCGGTATCAGCCATGCAGCGAGGGAGTCTATCCCCTTTTCACTAGCGCTAGACCAAGGAGATTATTTTAGCGTCTGAGGTGGAGCGCCACACCTACCATCAGCTCCTTACTTTACCGCACAGATCCCTGTGCTACTCATACGCTGAGTTGGCGAGGGCGGGTATCGAACTAGGAACCTTGTGGTTTCTAGCCGAACGCTCTACCGACTGAGCTAACCCGGCCCTAAAATGTAGCTACCTATAATTGTTTAGTTCTCCTTAAAGACGGTGTATCCATAACCTTATATTTTACTAATCTCATTTCATTCAACAGGAACACCAATAGTAGTAAGTTTTGGGGTACTTACTATGCGCATAAATCCCCAAATGGGTTTAAAAGGGGCTCCTTAGCCTTGGTCGGTAACTCATCAAAGTCAACGAAAAGTCGACACAAAACCTTTGCTGTCTTTAAGGAATGACTAGGGGAATAAAATCCCAAAAACAAATCAGGAGCCGGAGTCCCTAAGGTGGTGTGATGCTGAAATCCAGTGCTACCCATCAATTCCTGCGACACTACCGTTGCCAAACTGCATTGGTACCTTACCTTTCCTTTGGATCACAGCGGAAGTGTGGAGAGGGGATATTTGCTACATGGGCAACAGTTTATTCTCCATATGAACCCACCCAGGCTATGCAGTTCGAAAAAAAAAAACAAAAAAAAAAAAAAAGAAAAAACAAATTTGACACTACGCCATCGTCTCTCGTAGCCGGAAATGTCAACCAACCAACCATATTTTACGTTTTAAAACTTCTTTACTATTATAGCATTGAGCACTCTTTCTATGCATAGACTTTTGTTGTTTGCTATCCTTCATTATATATATATATATATATATATATATATATATATGTATGTGTATGTATATATGTGTATGTATATCTGTATGTATGTATATGTATGTGTATGTATATATGTATATGTGTATGTATATATGTATATATGTATGTGTATGTATATATGTGTATGTATATATGTATGTGTATGTATATGTATGTATATGTATGTATATATGTATGTGTATGTATATGTATGTGTATATATATGTATGTGTATGTATATGTATGTGTATGTATATATGTATATGTATATATGTGTATATGTGTTTATGTTATGTATATATGTATGTATGTGTATGTATATGTATGTATGTATGTATGTATATGTATATATATGTATGTGTGTATATATGTATGTGTTTATGTATATGTATGTATATATGTATGTATGTATATGTATATATGTATATGTATATGTATGTTTATGTATATGTATGTATGTATATATATATGTATGTATGTGTATATGTGTATGTGTATATATATGTATATATATGATATAATATAATGAAGAATTAATGTGCAAAGTTTAGCATATGAAGGTGCTCAATGCTAAGAATAGCAGAGCAGATTTATTGTTCTCAAGTCAAGTCTACATTCCTCTGAATAAGGAGAGTCAAGTCTCCAAAATATTAGAATGAAATAAAACAAAACTTAACATTCTACAAGCGGAGTTTCTCACACATCATGCTCCACACTAAATTCCAAATAATATATATTATAGACATTTATATAGACATAACATATATACTAATATAATACATACACACAGAGAACCAGACTCACCATATATATATATATATATATATATATATATAATCAATTGAAATAGTATGGATTTGGACTCATAACTTAAAGTTTCATGGTTATGTAATCACCAGATGAGTCAAATGGTTAAGATCTTAATAACCAGTAGTCAAATGGTTAAGATTTAAAAAAAAAAAAATTTTTTTTAATTTTATTTTTTTAAAATCTTAACCATTTGACTACTGGTTATTAAGATCTTAACCATTTGACTCATCTGGTGATTACATAACCATGAAACTTTAAGTTATGAGTCCAAATCCATAATATTTCAATTGATTATAAATCTGCTCTGCTTTATTAGCATTGAGCACCTTTTCATGCCAATACTTTTTTCATTTTCTCATTCATTCTCTATTCATTATATATATATATATATATATATATATATATATATATATATATATATATAAAGTTAGTAGATTATAATTAAATGGAATATTGGTTCCTGAATGCTCTTGGATTCTCTCTGGTAATTAAGAAAGAATCATTTTCCGGTAGAAACAAAATCTGTTATCAGATAATATTTTCCTGGTGATAAAAAGACTTGCTTCATACTGTAGCTGTTATTTGATTAAATATTAGCCATTGAATATATGAAATTCTCCCACTTTCTTTTACACGACAAAGAGACATGATATCATTCTATAATATCTAGTTGCCATAGAGACTATTAATTTCTTTGTCTCTTTCGTCAACATGTCCTCAAAAGAGCAAAAAGATGGAGAAAAAATATTTCTGATTCTTAGAAAGAAGTTCTTTCTTATTGCATTTGTGCATTTCTTTACGTTTACATTTCTACAATGAAAGTTCACAGAGGAAATCACACATTTCTCTAATAGAAAGAAAACATAACAGGTTAGAAAAATAAAAAAAGGTTCTTTTTATGTCTCATAAAAAGAAATTCTGAATTAATTCTTTTCTTTTATGTTTGTGTTGATAATGATAATAATAATTAGAATAATAATAATACTCTCATAATAATGATAATAATAACCATAAATCTCTCATAGTAAGGATAATAATAATAATAAAACTCTCATAATAATGATAATAATAAAACTCTCGTGATAATGATAATAATAAAACTCATAATAATAATGATAATAAAACTCTCATAATAATGATAATAATAAAACTCATATAATAATAATGATAGTAATAAAACTCATATAATAATAATGATAGTAATAATAATAAAACCCTCATAATGATGATGATAATAATAATAATAAAACTCTCATAATGATAATAAAACTCTTGTTTGTTTTGTTTTACGGCATATCAACCTCAGTGGATCATTTAATGCCGATAAAGTTTTTTAAATAAATCAATTCTTAATGGATAATACAATTTTTTTTATAAATACATTTTTCTATTTAACCTATAGATGAGACCCTAACAGGTACTACCACTCCGGGTCAGAGTGGATCAGGGAGCAATGGTGATGAAGGGGTGCTCCACATTTCCCAAACCTCCAAAACTGGAACCTCACCATCAGATAGAGTTTAACGTCATTCCCAGGACATGTAGACCCGCAGCCACCGCCTTCTAGCACCCATATGATAAAAAGGGGTTGGGGCTTGCCATAAGGGCAATAGGGTTGGGAAAATCATATAGGTGCTAGGGCTTGACGTGACCAGCCGATTGATCGGAGGGGGGCCTCTCCGACCGACCGCCTAGCCCAAGATAGGGCCAAAGTGGAGTATTGCATGTCATGAATTGCTTATCCACCTGGGTTCTATCCTTAGGCATCACGGGTCGCCACCCACGGCTAATAAAACTCTCATAATGATAAATGATAATAAAACTTCAATAATAATAATAATAATAATAATAATAATAATAATAAACTAATACTGAATACCAGACAAGACCTAATGTTAATAAACAAGAAAAAAAGAACTTGTCATCTAGTGTATGTTTCTGTTCCAGCAGACCACAAGAGTAAAAACAAAAGAAAGCAAAACAATAAACAACTGTATGGGTCATCTCTCCCCCCCTCTCTCTCTCTCTCTCCAATATATATATATATATATATAGTAAAAAGGTGTATATAGAAATAACCTACTCAAGTGTCACCAAAAAGGATAATCAGGGTTAATTCTCTCCATTCTTTTAGGGGTCTGGAACAACTTAAGTTCACCTTGGGTACGTTAGTAGTTCTTTATAACGAACTCACGACTTTGTTTTTTTCTTTGAGCTCATTTTTTTTCATTAATAAAAATACAAGCCTGCTGACAAACGGGATATGCGGAGGACAAACACTCGGGACAGACTCTATCCTCTCACTATCTCCCTTTCACTCATTACCCTGTTGGCACTTTTCAACCAATCAGAAGCCAACAGGTCAGCCATTCACACGTCATCCTTAATCTAGTTTATTTTCCCTATTACGTAATGTATTAATAACATCTTGGGATTTTCCCACATCTCATTATTTTACATAACAGTCTGAAAAATTAAAATTATACACGTCAAGCCTCTTCTAAAAATTGCAGACAGATAATAAAAATATATCACTAAAAATAAAGATATTACTACTTTTCAATCATCCAGAAGCCAGCAGGTCAGCCATTCACACGTCATACTTAATCTCGTTTATTTTCCCTATTACGTAATGTATTACTAAAATCTTGGTGTTTTTCCACATCTCATTATTTTACATAAGTCTGAATAATCAAAAGTATACACGTCACTCTTCTTAAAAATGTAGACAGATAATAAAAAGACTTTTCAATCATCCAGAAGCCAGCAGGTCAGCCATTCACACGTCATCCTTAATCTAGTTTATTTTCCCTATTACGTAATGTATTACTAAAATCTTGGTGTTTTTCCACATCTCATTATTTTACATAAGTCTGAATAATCAAAAGTATACACGTCAAAACTCTTCTTAAAAATGTAGACAGATAATAAAAAGATTATTAACAATAAAAATATATCACCACTTTTCAATATCCAGAAGCCAGCAGGTCAGCCATTCACACGTCATCCTTAATCTAATTATTTCCCTATTACGTAATGTATTACTGAAAATTTTATATAACAGTGTGAAGAATTAAGATTATACGAGTCAAGTCTCTTCTAAAAAAATTCAGACAAATAAAGATATTACTAACAATAAAAAGATTTAACCAATAATAACATTAGTTAAAATAGAAAACTATTACTAACGTTAATAAATCTTACAAACAAGACATTAAAGATCTTTTGGACATTTTTTATTTGCTATGATCAGCAATGATGATTAGTGAAGCAGAGTCAAATTATCTACAATTGCAATAAAGAGCTTCACACGATATCCAGTCAGTTTTTATCACATGGGTGGATCAAGTTCTTCATTTTTATTGAAACACAAAGCCAAATTTATACAGAATCAATTGAAGATTTTCTGTCTTAGCTTCCTGTGAACAATGACGACTATTGTTCACAAGAGAATCGGTCGAAAACAAAGCCGCATATTGATCTTGAATCAATATCTTTTCTTTTCTTTTTACCTATTTCTATTTTCTGAACGCCTTTTGCGAAGACTTATTGGCTGTAAATGATTGAAAATACAGCGACAATATAAAACATTATGTTCTTGTTCGTATTATCGTTCTGACAACTGTGGAAAAAAAAAACTCTTTTCGTAAAGTGTCTATTTTGGACAACTAGAAATTTAAATTTAGCTCGCAATCAAGTGAAAGGAATTGAAATATCAAAAGAAAAAAAGACATTTATCTGATGTAGACTTGGAACAATAAAATTAAGAAAAAATAGATTTTGTAGTCAAGTATCTATGTGTGTTTACTTATTTTTTGGAAAATATGACCCATTAAGGCAGACTGTTTGACCCAACCGAGGGTAAAAAATGGTTTCTTTCAAATATTTCAGTGTATTTGTATTAGATCCTATCATAAAGAGACAAGTCACACTTATGAATGAAAATGAAAAGGGAAAAAAATTGAAGTTTGATTTACAATATATTTTTGTTCACCGAAATAAAAAGATAAAAATTATGTAATATCTTTTTTTATTATTATTGTATACAAAAAAGAAACCTTTTTTTTGTGTATCCAAATATTTTAAAAATAATTCTATCATGTTATCCCAGTTCACAAAAATTATTGTTCTTTTTTTTCTACCACAACCATATTGAATGAAACTCACATAATAGAAATGTGTGCCTGTTGGTCTTTTCTATGTGCCTATGTCATATATACATATATAGACCTTTACTAACCCGTCCAGTGAACTTCGGCTGGACCTGTCGGGTTAAATTAATAGCATCGATCCCGGGGGGCTGTCCCCCCAGGCAATACCTTCCCCCTTGGGGGCGGGGCTGGGTTTATTGCCCAGCGCCTGAAGCGCCCCCTTTGTGGGGGGGAGGAATGCCGACGGGATCGACGCATTTTTTGTGCTTACCATCCACGAGCTTCGGTTTGTGGGTGGGCCCACATAAAAATATCCTTGTGTCAAGCCCTCATAGGTGGGATGAGCGGCAAATATACCTATGTCATATATACACATACACATATATAATCAGGAAAAAAATAACAGAAGATTTAGATTTTTAGCATAATAGACTATTTCAGGGGAATAGTCTATAATTCAAAAATCTAAATCTTCTCTGTTATTTTTTTCCTGATATAATTTTGCTCTGTGACTCTAAGAGCACACATTGAGCTCTGCAAATTACAACATTTAAAAAAGATACGTCGAAAGAAACATTTCTTAACCTGATCTTTGGATTATATATATATATATATATATATATATATATATATATAGTGGATTAAATTGGTGCTATATTTAAAGCAGATACTGGTCAATATCATTGATTGAGCGTTTATATTTGAGTTGTTAGCGTCGACATGGAGTTCCCTCCTGGTTACTGACAGTTTCTCACCTATGCTATCTTCTGACCGTATGGTCTGATGATCACATAGACGAGAAAATGTCAGTAACCAGGTGTTGATTCCATGTCCACACTACCTTAACTCGTATATATATACACACATACACACTGTCTATCGTTATTTCTTTCTTAGCAAACTTCTTTGGTGTTTTTCTCGTTGGCCACTACATACGATACTGATAATTATTTTCAGAAAGTACGAGTGTGCTAGTCTTTTCTTTTTTTTCCCCCAGATGTCAGTTTTAATTTTTTTTTATTTTGAAAACTGAGTTATCGAGGTTTTTTTCCCACACTGGTAGAGTTTAGATATTAAGAAAATAAAATAATAAATAGCTCTGGTTAAGACCATTGAGCACTAGAAAGTCCTATGTGTTATGGAACAAAAGAACCTCCCCAACTCTTTGAAAAAATACCCCTTTACAAAATAAGCACCGCTACGAATTTTTAATTTTGTATGCTAATTATTACCCATTCAGTTGCCAAATCCCATAATAAAAGACGTTTGTAGCAACCTCCTTCATTTAGAATTACCCTGAAGAACCATTCGGGGGAAACCTGGGTAGATAGTATCTGACATTTAGGTCCTTATAAATTTTTTTCGGTGAATATGTGCTTAATTGAAGTCGTACCTAATTTTGAAAGTTAATCAATTAATAATTAATTAATTAGGCGGGCATACCTATTCAAATGTAAGGCTAAACAAATCGAGAAAAATCAATCTCTGTATGTACATTGCGGCCTATTAGGCCTCATCAACAGAGCTATAGACTTGAATAGGTATGCCCACCTAATTAATTAATTATGAATTAATTAACTTTCAAAATTAGGTACGACTTCAATTAAGCACAAAAAAAATTGTCGGCTAAAAAAAGGCATATCAAAATACATCGTTTGTGTATTTACTTCTCATATATATATATATATATATATATATATATATATATATATATATGTCTCTTTACAAATTAAAAAAAATATTACAAAAGCAAATGAACAGACGAATATGTGAAAATTCTTCCAAAATGAAGAGTAGATATTGAAGTTTATTTGCCTCATTTAATACACATTTACATGGACACCATTAGTTGAACGAAGTATATCATATCCGATCCTTTGTTTTATTATTGAGTGGAATCCAACAGGATTTATACGTCTCAATACTAATTCAACTGAGGATCGGCAACGTGGAACTTAGAGTAGTGAGTATTTATTCTGTTTTTATTGTAATTCTACAGGGTGTACATAAAGTCTCTGTACAACTTTAAAAGATATTGCAAAAGTAAATGAAGCAACAAATATGTTTAAATTATTCCAAAATGAAGAGTAGATATTGAAGTTTACTTGCCTCATTTAATACACATTAGTTGCACAACGGCTATCAAGACGACACTCGATTTCTTGCCATGTTCGATGTATTTTTTTCATTTATATATATCATAATTTATTGGCCTGAACTTGCACAAAGGTGTCAAAATTAGGGTGACCCACAAAAAACAAAACCCACAAATTTTGTAATAAAACTGTTAATTTTAACTATGGGGGTCTAGGGTTAGGATTTAGTGTTAGGGTTAGCGTGTAGGATTAGGGTTAGGGTTTAATTTAATGGGGAAAATGAATAAATAATTTGGGTTCTGTTTTTTCTGGTAACCCTGTATACCGGTGACCCAGAAAAAGTATAAGTTAGAAACAACAATCCGATCCTTTGTTTTATTATTAAGTGGAATCCAACAGGATTTATACGTCTCAATTCTAATTCAACTGAGAATCGGCAACGTGGAACTTATATTAGTGTTGTACCGGCCGTTCCTACAGTGGAGAACATGCACCGGTTCTCACTATAAATAGTGAGTCACCGAGTGGAAAGGCAGGACAGTTCCCGTTAACGACAAGCTAGTCGTACATGTACCATTGATTGTAAATACACTTGTCTTATTTTACCCTATCTCGACTTGACTTCTTTTTACTGTTGGGACTAACATCACAACAATTAGTGAATATTTATTCTGTTTTATTGTAATTCTACAGGGTGTACATAAAGTCTCTTAAGTAGCATAGCCTCATCAAAGATCACAGTGGAATTAATGATCTTTTGCTTTAGGTCAGTGATGTACCGCATCTTTGTTCGATACACAATATCTTTAGCATAACCTCACAGACAGAAGTCCAGGAGAGTGATATCGAGGTAACGTGACTTTATGGACACGATGTATTTTATAGTTGGAAAAATTGCATTATATCTGCAAGTAGTCTAAAATAAACTAAATACTTTCTATTCTAGGATAATTCCCTGTCAAATCATCCCCTTCAATTTTTCTGAAATTTTGTCTCAGTGCGGATAATGATTAAGTTAGACAATCCCCAAAATTTGAGCTTCCAATTCCAAAAATTGGCGGAGTTATGTCGATTTTTACCTCTCCAAATTTGAGGGGAAGGTCGCGAAAAATGGCGATTTTTTGTAACTTATTTTTGTCTGTAAAATGAGTCTAGAGTTTCCCCACTCCTAAAAATTGGTTTATAAAAGCATTTATGAAGTCTCTTTACAACTTTTAGAATATTTCAAAAGCAAATGAAGCAACAAATATGTGTAAATTATTCCAAAATGAAGACTAGATATTGAAGTTTATTTGCCTCATTTAATACACATTTACATGGACATTAGTTGCACGAGGGCTATCAAGATGGCACACGATTTCTTGCCATGATATCGTAGAAATAATGATATTTTGCTTTAGGTCAGAGATGTCCCGCATCTTTGTTTGATATACGATATATATTTTTATAAATCCCTAAAGAAAGCTCAATGTATAATAATCAATAAATTAGATTATATCCAGAGCAATATTTAACTTTCAAAGAAAGAAAAACTTAACAAACCGTCATTCCGTAATAATTTATTTCGACCAGAAACTCAAAAGGCGTTAATTTTTTTTTTTATTCTTAAAAATCCCTAAGGGGCCAGCCTCTTCAGACGGATTTTGACAAAATAAGGATTTTAAAGAATTTTCTTTTTTTTTTAATTTTGAAAGGCTTTTGAGTTTCTGTCGAAATGAATTATTACGGAATGACAATTTAAGTTTTTCTTTCTTTGAATGTTAAATATTGCTCTGTAATTAATCTAATTTATTGATAATTATATATTGAGCTCTCGAGAGGGATTTATAAAAATACTTGTATGAATATGTTTGCACCTACAAGAGCATACAGTATCGTTATACAATGAGATTGGAAGATCCCAAATAGAATCATCCCTGTCATTTGGATACCTTACATACATATATATATATATATATATATATATATATATATGTGTGTGTGTATTTTGGCAGCATTTTTTTTTTATACAAGTTTTGTTGAACTGTACAGACAATTCTTATCGGACGAGTTTTTGGTTGATCTTTTTCTAATTTTCGGGCCATCTTTTTGGTGTCAGGCTGGAACTGGTGTAATAGTCCACCAAAGGTTTCTCACAACTTGTACCCCCCTCCCACAAAAAATCACTACTGCATCGTTCGTTCGAACCACTACCATTCCTACAACCTCCCACTACCAATTGTTATTGCCTCCCACTTCTAATTCCTTGCTACTACTCGTTCTCCTTAAAAACGAGACACGAAACCATACCATCATTTCCTACCTGATGATGGCAAACTGTATTGCCGAAAGCGCTCGTTTTGAAACCTTTGGTAGACTGTTACACCAGTTGCACCCTGACACCAAAAAGATGGCCCGAAAATTAGAAAGGATCAACCAAAAACTCGTCCAACAAGAATTGTCTGTACAGTTCAACAAAACTTATATATATATAAATATATATATATGGAAGGTGTTTTAGTCTGTCTTTAATGGATTTCTCTATGGAATATTATGAAATGCGTCTCTCTCCAAAGAATCAAACGACGCAAGCTCTCTAGTTTTTTGTCGTTTTAGGATGACATTTTCTTTAAGATTTAATGGTCTAATCAGAGATGAAGATGAAAGGTTGTTAAACAAATTCTAACTTTTGATATTTGAAATTTGATATTTAAAGTTTTATATTTAAATATTCTCTAATAAAATATTTTCTTTATTATTTTTCTTTATTTGTTTTTTGCTGTTATTAAGTGTTAAAATTTCTTAGAAAATATGTTATTTAATTTATATTCATTGCTTTATTTTCACTTAAATCATTTAAAGGAGATAGTAACCATTTTGATAAAATGGCAACCACCATATATAAAAGCCAGTTGGTGTGTGTGTATGTATATATGTATGTCAGGTTGCATATGGTGCTACTGGTACTATGTAACCCAGTACTACCTGTCTCATAGTCGGGTTATCGGCGACTAAACCGGTTACCCCACCAAGCTTATCTGGTGAGGAGGATGGCTAGACATCCAGTAGGACGAAAAACAAAACCTGTCAAAGGGCGGATGAAGCCTTTCGCTCAACGGCCATCTAGCAAATAACATACGCGGGGACGTAGAAATACTTGGAGTGGTATCCAGGCGCGTAGCAAAACCACCGGGAGAGATACATTCCTCAGCCTTGTCAAGGCAAGTGTCTAGGAGAAGGAAAACTCCAAAATTTAACCTGCGGCGGCTGCTGCAGCCAATGATGTTGACTTGTTCTTCTTTTTGGTTCAATGTGGCAATCACTTAGAGAGTGGGATTGGTTCTGTGCAAAGCCTTTCCTCACTTAAAAAAGCTTCAGGCACAGGCATTGCTTGATATGCAATACATGTCTTGTCCTTTATGTGTACTAAGGCTGGCTGTAGCCTAAAACGGCAAAAACATGATTTTTTTTTTGCAAGAATAAAAAAGTAGACAACCAAGGGCTTCAAATTGGTCTACTATGTGACCAGTGTGGAAGGCTATGTATGAGCAAGGCTGGCCTGATCAGTCACCAACCTGTGCATCGGCGGGATGGACTAATAAAATATCCTGTGCTCCCTGGAATTACCTGTAAATGTGGGAAGATGTGCAAGAATTTGGCAGGACTAAAGAACCAATTTCGTGCAGTTCATTGTTGAACTTTTTGAAGCTCACCATTATATTCTTTCAATTGTTGAACATTTTTTTTTTTTTTTTTTTTAAATATATATCAAGCAATGGCAATACTTGAACACGAGTTTGCTGTCATCATGTATGTATGTATGTCTCGAAGATGTTTAAAAATTAAAATATACATTGAAAATCTACTTAAAAATTCCCATCTATAACTATATAAAGGACAGTTGGTTTATATGTATGTCTGGATGAAACTATGAAAATAAAATAATTAGCAACAAAGTAAATATATATATATATATATATATATATATATATACACACGTTAATGTATGAGTAGTGGCTTACCGGTGGGTACGAGTACGATCGTTGGAAGCGCACAGTATCCAGGGGTTAAGACAGAGAAAAAAACAAATACAAAGTGCTCAATACAATGTAGAGCAAAATTTATTTATAAAATGGATAAAAGTAACCTACTCGAGTTTCATCGTCTTATCTTTTATAAATAAACGCATGTTTATCACGCGTTCATCTATACAAGATAAGACCCGTTTCAACGGACATACATGGTACCAACTGATATTAATCGAAAACTCGATTAATTCAGCGGATGTAACCCTGACAATTCAGACGATGAAACTCGAGTAGGTTACTTTTATCCATATATATATATATAAGTCTGAAGAGACTTGATAAGTCGAAACACGTGTCTGTGGATGACCATATATATATATATATATATATATATATATATACACGCACATTAGATATCACCAGTTCTTGCTTTTTGTTCAAAATTTATAAAGATTTGATTTGTATTCGAAGATATTTAAAAATTAAAATATACATAGATATAGCAATGAAATTCTACTTAAAATGTCTATCTATCTATCTATCCATCTATCTATCTATAAAGGGCAGTTGTGTGTATATGTATGTCCGAGGACACTTCGGAAATAAAACAATTAACGACAAAGTAAATATATATATACACATTAAATATCACCAGGGCTTGGTTTTTGAGCTAAAATAATAAAGATTTGATTATATACGTGAAATAATCAAAAAATAAAATGTAAATGATAACAGCATGGATTTATTTTTCATTTAATATTTTAGATAGTAGACATTAACATTTCTTTTCAGAGTAGCTGGATCAATGCAAGGTCAATTTTTTTACAGGGGGATTTAAATGGGGCATCCCACGAGGATTCAGTAATAATGGATCTGTGGAACTCAATTAAAAGATCCCCTCTACCCAGGCGACGCCGGGTAGCCACTACTAGTAACAATATAAAGGACAGTTGGTGTATATGTATGGATGTATGTATGTCCGGATGAAACTACGAAAATAAAACAATTAACGACAAAGTAAATATACATGCACATTAAATATCACAAGATCTTGCTTTTTGTGCAAAAATTATGTAGATTTGATTTATATTCGAAGACATTTGTGTTGGTTTTTTCCCGATATAAGGTGTGTACCAGATGGCCACTTGTACTTATAGACTCGCCGACAACCATGTGCCTAACTTATTGTCCAATCACTGGCAGTGCTCTGCTGCTGATATTATTATTTATACTGGCTGTTCTGGTCATACCTACACACATTGCCTTCAGCCTTCGTGGACGACGGATCATAGGATTATAACACTGGACCTTTTGACACTACGTAGGATTACATAACCCAGGACTTATTTACTTACCAAAGGATTTATAGTTCAGGACTTATTCTCTTACCAAAGGATTCTATTCAGGACTTATTCACCAAAGGATTCTATAGTTCAGGACTTATTCACTTACCAAAGGATTCTATAGTTCAGGACTTATTACTAAAGGATTCTATAGTTCAGGACTTATTCACTTACTAAAGGATTCTATAGTTCAGGACTTATTCACTTACCAAAGGATTCTATAGTTCAGGACTTATTCACTTACCAAAGGATTCTATAGTTCAGGACTTATTCACTTACTAAAGGATTCTATAGTTCAGGACTTATTCACTTACTAAAGGATTCTATAGTTCAGGACTTATTCACTTACCAAAGGATTCTATAGTTCAGGGATTCTATAGTTCAGGACTTATTCACTTACTAAAGGATTCTATAGTTCAGACTTATTCACTTACCAAAGGATTCTATATAGTTCAGGACTTATTCACTTAAAAGGATTCTATAGTTCAGGACTTATTCATTCTATAGTTCAGGACTTATTCACTTATTCTAAGTTCAGGACTTATTCACTTACTAAAGGATTCTATAGTTCAGGACTTATTCACTTACCAAAGGATTCTATAGTTCAGGACATACTTACTTTAAGTCCTTTTCAACTGGCCAATGATGGCGGCCAGATACTTAACAATTTGAAAATCAAAATATACATAGAAGTAGCATTGAAATTCTACTTAAAAATGTCCAGAATTTGTAAATATCAAAATTAAACAAATGAATACAAGAGGATTTTTTACACACACACGCACCCAGGCGAGGCTGGGTATGCATTTCTAGTTTTGATATAAAAATAGATTGATGGCTACGAATGGTTTATCATTTAGATAAAAGGATTTTAAGAATTCAAATTAAAAAATAAACCAGTGAAAATTGTTTCTCTTTTGAAAATCTCTGATAATTATTTGAACTTAGTAAAGTCATCAGTGCTCGGTAACGTATAGTTTCTTAGCTATGCAAATTTTAAAACCAAGTGCTTGATTTGAAAATGCCATAGGTAAGAAACTGTCAGTTACCAAGCGCTGTTGGACTGAATAAAATCAACAGCCCTTGGTAACTGACAATTTCCCAACTATGAAATTTTCAAACCAAGTTCTTGATTTGAAAATGCCATAGGTGAGAAACTGTCAGTTACCAAGCACTGTTGACTTTATGTCCACGCTACAATCACTTAGATATACATTATCTATCTATCTATCTATCTATGTGATAATGAGCACAATTTGATAATAAATATAGCACACTATATTATCAATATTAATTGACTGGGTCAATTGTATCGGCTCTAACTTACAAATTCACCTGGAAGGAATTCATGGAATGAATAACAATGGAATATTAAATTCACAAGTAGTCCCCAAGCCTCGAAGGCACACACACACACACACACACACACACACACATATATATATATATATATATATATATAAATGGACTCTCTCGTCGATGTTTGACGCATGAGTGTTCATCCAGTGAACAACCAACACATTGACTTGTGTATAGTGGTGAAGGCTTGTGTAGGACCATTCCACACTTTTTGGCACAGTCGATAGGAAAGAATTGGTGCATCAAGGAATGCCACGAACCCAATCAATGACTGCCCTCAGGAATTTTGAATTCAGAGTTTCCCCTCTCCTAGACTGGTTATCTACCCAAGGTTAAAGAGCCCAGTCTGCCCTAGTATTTAACCCATAACTGGAGGGAGAATATATGGATTCATACCTTTCCCAAGGGTATTAGCGCTATGTGAAATGCCAACAGTTTCGTCTAGGAATTGAACTCGAACCGACGAGTCCATTTTCCACGACTCTAACCACTAGCCCACGCGCCTCTCTCTCTCTCTCTCTCTCTCTCTCTCTCTCTCTCTCTCTCTCTCTCTTATATATATATATTTACGTAAACTGTATCCAATTGACTGGTGTGTTAGGGATAATTCTATTTGGAGTCTTCAATATCTCCTGTACATCCATGTGTGTGTTTGAAGAAGAGATTTCACTGGTCTTGTAAAAGAAGAGAAAGAAAATAATATTTTCTCTATTTGTTTTCTTAGTCCTTCTGTAGCTGACTGTCTGATGAGATATAGCTCATTTATTAAGTTCTGGTCGAAATGAATTTATAAATAAATTTATAATAGCCAATAGGTTTGTTAAGTTTTTCTTTCTTATTGAAAGTCTCTCTCCTCCCCCCCCCCTCTCTCTCTCTCTATATATATATATATATATATATATATATATCCAACGGATCACATTTTGTCATTCATATATATATATATATATATATATATATATATATATAATACTAATGATATTATTGTTAGATGGAAAATAAGAGGTCTACCATGGTTTCAATCATAAAATGATTTCCTCAGGACCCTACTCTATATTAACTAAATTGATGTAATTCCTTAGTTAAATTGAAGATATTTATTGGAAAATAACGGTTAAACGCTACGCTATTTTTCTCTCAATCTTATAAAGATATATATATGTATATTATATAAAATTCCTCAGAGTAACTTTCAAAAAATAAGGATTTACTCTGAGGAAGGTCGAATCTTCTTTGTGTGCGGAACATTTCTACATTTTTTCTATTTAATTTCATTTAGTTATTTAAAAAAAATAATAGTTTGAATAATGTGCACATGGATAAACTCCTGACCGAAACACGTGTAAGTAAAATTGATTAAAATATCCTATTTTATCCATTCTATACTTTCTTTCCTTTATTCCTTTTTTTCAACATATATATATATATATATATATATATTATTATTATTATTGGCATTTCAGTCTCGGAAGACTATGATAAAGTTTTTATGTGCCCCTGAAGTTACAGCGCCTCCTGTGACTGTGAAGTTCGATGTTTGAAAAACATTCTCGACCACACACATTATAACACACATTAAATATCTCTTATATCCGTTGTGCCATATGTCCAACTCAGACATATAATGGAATACAATTTTTTCTTTTTTCTTTACTGAATAATTGGTTGGTTTATTGTTTTGTTTTGTCACATATAAACCCTTTTCTGGTTATTTAATTCCAAATCAAGTTATTTTATTATCTGGTTACTTACAGTAGCTGCTGTTGCTTATCACCCATCTAAGTACTAAACAAGCTTATCGCTGCTTAACTTTGTAAATCTAGCGGGAACTAGTGCTTTCAACGTGGCTTGACCGCAAATTTTATTGAATGAACAAGTGAAAGACGATACAATTATTAATTTTGACAGGCATTTTCTTTCACCTTTTTTAATTTCAGTTACTTTTTATTGCAAATCACTGAGGTTGTTATTTCTACACATACACACATGCGCGCACACACACACACATACACACACACCCTTTTAAATTTCAGTTGCATTTTTAATGCAAATCACTCAGGTTATTATTTCCATATACACACTCACACATGCACGCAAATATACACACAGGCACATACACACTCGCACACACACACCCTTTTAAATTTCAATTGCTTTTTATTGCAAATCACTCATGTTATTATTTCCACACGCACGCACACATGCACACACTGTTTCAAACACACACTTGCACACACTGTCTCAAACACACACGTGCACACACTGTCTCAATCACACACGTGCACACACTGTCTCAACACACACGTGCACACACTGTCTCAAACACACACGTGCACACACTGTCTCAAACACACACAAGCACACACTGTCTCAAACACACACATGCACACACTGTCTCAAACACACACATGCACACACTCTCTGAAACACACGCATGCACACACGCTCTCAAACACACACATGTACACACTGTCTCACACACAAACACGCACACAAACGCACACATACATCCTTTTTAATTTTAGTTGCTTTTTATTACAAATCACTCAGGTTATTAATTCCACATACACCCTCCCCCCTCTCTCTCTCTCCCTCCCTCTCTCTCTCTCACGCGCGCTCGCGCACACATACCTCCTTTTAATTTCAGTTGCTTTTTATTGCAAATCACTCAGGTTATTAATTCCACATACACACACTCTCTCTCTCTCTCTCTCTCTCTCTCTCTCTCTCTCTCTCTCTCTCTCTCTCTCTCTCTCACGCACACATACCTCCTTTTAATTTCAGTTGATTTTTATTGCAAATCACTCAGGTTATTATTTTCACACACACACTAACACACTCAGGTTATTATTTTCACACACACACTAACACACTCAGTCTTTTATTTTCACACACATACGCAAATACACCCACACATGCACCCCCCTCACATCACCCACCAACCCACTCACATATCCTTTTGCCAAAGGGATTCCTGATTATCCATCTCAGCTGCTTAGAATGACATTGTTTGTTTAAGCAAAGTTGAACTTTGATTTTTGACCAATGAAAGCAAAAAAAAAAAAAAAAAAGAAAAAAAAAGAAAAAATTCTTCTCTGCTTCAAGGGAAGAAATAAATGACAAAAGTTTTCTTTACATTGAAAGACTTTTTCTTCTTTGCAAAAATCACAAATAGATTTCTTTTTCATTCTTTTTTCTTTCTTTTTTTTTCTTTCTTTTTTGACTCTTCGTCTATTCAAAATCTCCTCATTCAGTAAAGCTAGCACCCTAAAGATTTTTGATCCATGCATGCAAAGGTGCTTCCAGCCGGCTGTTAGATGGATAAATGATCCATCAATTTGCTGATAAATCACATTGACAGACACAAAAGACTCGGCCACATGAGATCAGCAAAGTCGAATAAATACGCCAAGTGTAAACAGACATTTCTGTCTTAATCCAACAAAACTTGATGAAAGCACATCAGTGTAAACTGAAAATAACTTGCACAAGTTCTGACATGGTTATCTCCCCTTAGATCTACTCTTGTTAATGAAACTTTGAGCCTCATACATGAAGTCATGACACATAAACGTGTTGATGGGATCAAGTATACAGTATGATCCATAAATAGAGGACTAGTTGGCTGGTTGGATTTTACGGCATGTCAATCCATGTTGGGTTATTTTATGCTGAGGACGTTTGTTACAATTAACATTACGTTTATAAACTTGTTTGTTTTTCAATTTTGAACAATTTACACACACACACACACACACACACACACACACACATATATATATTTATTAGTCATCCTAAGATCCTTTTCGCTATCCCCTTTTCGCTGGGCTAACTCGGTAGAACACTATCGAGGAGATATTAATAAAACTTTCACCGTTTAGTGTAAGGCATTTACTCGGCTGTTGTTTACAGATTTGAGTTCTCTGGCCATTGGAAAAAATACATCAACAAAAGTATATACCGATTAATTGTTCGCCTCTGACAGTTTTCGACGGCTGTGAGGGTAAGGAGCTTGATAGACGAAAATTCTGTCGGGTTTCGCTCCCGACTAGAAGTGTATATATATATATATATATAAGTTACCTCAGCGAAAAGGGGATAGACACTCTCATTGTAAAGCTGATACCAACAATAGGCCACACCAGTAACATTGCTTACTTATGTTTCGTTTAAAACAAAATTAAAAAATGTTATGAAAAATAAAACATTTCTTATTTATACAGGGCAGTTGGTGTATGTGTATGTATGTCCGGTTGAAATTAAGAAAATAAAACAATTAATGACAAAGTATATATATATATATATATATATAAAATATCACCGGTTCTTGCTTTTTGTGCTAAAATTATGAAGTTTTTATCTATATTCGAAGATATTTGAAAATTAAAATGAACATAGAAATACCATTGAAATTCTACTTAAAAATGTCCAGTATTTGTAAATCTCAAAAGTAAACAAATCAATACACTAGGTCCCCCCCCCCATCTTTACCCACGTGATGTTGGGTAGCCACTTCTAGTAAACTAAAACAAAAGAATAGATTGAATTCATTTTTGTTTCCCCTAAACTGGTTGCCCGCCCTGTCGGTGGGGCGTTAGAATGCACCGACTGCACCTCTGCAGAGGGGTAAGATTCCCCCAAATTGGGCCACCTGTAGTCTTGGTGGATGAGCAGTCCATGACATGCAACACTCCACTTGGAACCTTACTTAGGCTAGACGGGCGGTCGGAGAGGCCCCTCCGATCAATCGGCTGGTCATGTCAAGCCCTAGCACCTATATGATTGCCCCAACCCCATTGCCCTTATGGCAAGCCCCAACACTTTTTATCATGTGGGTGCTAGAAGGCGGTAGCTGAGGGTCTACATGTCCTGGGAATGACGTTAAACTCTATCTGATGGTGAGGTTCCAGTTTTGGAGGTTTGGGGAATGTGGAGCACCCCTTTATCACCATTGCTTCCTGGTCCAATCTGACTCGGAGTGGTAGTACCTGTTAGGGCCTCATCTATGGGTTGAATAGAAAAATGTATTTATAAAAAAATAGTATTATCCATTAAGAATTGATATATTTCAAAACTTTATCGTAAAACATAACGAACAAAACCAAACCAATCAACTTCGAAGTTCTACTTTGAATATTCGGCGGACCTGAACTTTCACCCCCCCCCCATCTAAAATTTTTGTTTTTAATTTTTTTTTTCTTCTTTCAATGGATTATTATCGATTGCACACCAATCTATCAGACTGTGGAAAAAAATTCAAAAAAGTTATTTATTTTTCGAGTTTTCAGGGGTGCTCAGTTCCCCGTATAAGTTTATAGTAAAATATCGGAACCGCTCGAAAGGAAACTGGCGCAAAGGTGTCAAAGTTAGGTTGGCCCGGAAAAAACAGAACCCAAATTATTTATTATCGAGCGGTTCCGATATGGGGGATCGTTTACGATAAACTTATTCGGGGAACTGAGCACCCCTGAAAACTCGATTTTTTTTTTTTTTTTTTTTTTTACAATCGGATAGATTGGTGTGCAATCGATAATAATCCGTTGAAAAAGAAAAAAAAAGATTAAAAACAAAAATTTTAGATGGGGGGGGGGGATCTGAAAGTTCAGGTCCGCCGAATATTCTAATTAATTGCTCCCAATATCAGATCATTTCTTTTTTATAAGTGACTTAAAAACAGTGTCAAGTTTATTTTTTATCATTTCTCATTGAGCATATATAATGAAAAGGATTGGGGCTTGCCATAAGGGCAATAGTGTTGGGACAATTATATAGGTGCTAGGGGTTGACGTAATCAGACGATTGATTGGATTGAGCCTCTTAGACCGCCCGTGTAGTCTAAGTAAGGGCCTAAGTGGAGTGTTGCATGTCATAGACTGCTCATCCACCAGGATTCCGTCCTTCTAGCACAATGGTTCTCAACCCTTTTTTATCGGCATTAAATGACCCACTGAGGTTGATATACCGTAAAACCAAGCAAACTAAACTAAACTGGTTGCTTTACCAAAATAACTCAGTGTTGCCTACAACTTTTTGAATAGTATGTATGCAATAAAATCCCGAGGAATTTCTGCTTGTTTCTGGGATGTGAATATGTAGATTGTGTGTATGCGATAATTGAATTTGGGCCAGTTAGGTATTGAAAATACAGAATGTTTGGATCTAGAATAATTATTTTTTTCTTACAGGTTTGTTCCATGTGAAAAGCATCATATCTGCTCATGGATATTTTTCTTAATTGCTAGATTGGGTGCATTTAATAGGTCTTCTGTTTGGTTCGGCTCGGTGGAACGAGCGATATTCCAGTTTTGTCGGAAACCTGACCACTGTCTATTGTTCCGCAGTTCCACGCAGAAAAATAATTCTTTTATCTCTGATTCTTTCACATCTCTACTGTTTGGATGGGAAGTGAAAGGTGCTTTCTTTAGGGTGTCTTCCTTTTATCTGAATCTCAGTTACCATAGCAACAATGGTAGTGTCATCTCCTGGGGCAAAAAGTCTGCACTTGGGTAGATAATCAAATATTCTGCTATGACAACCTTTCATCATCAGTTAGAAGCTCTGGTCAGTGCATTCTGAAAATGGATGGCTAATTCTGGCCAAGTTATTTGACCCGCACCCCCATCCCCAGTGTTAAAGTGTCTAAAGAGGAGTGGACAAACTATATGTGACAAACATGGAATACCATTACTTAGTAATTGTTCTTATATAAAATATATTCTGTCCTGTCAGCAAACACTCCTGATCTAAATCCAAACGAAAATTTATGGTACAAATTTGAAACAACAATAAAGATCTTGTGGGGATTAAAAAATACGAAAATAAAAATAAAATAAAAACTCCCATGTGGCCTTTCACCGGAAATACCGTTTGCGCATGTCCGACAAAAAGCACTGACTCCCTACCCCCAAAATAATCCATCGGGCATTCGAACTAAGGCCGTAATTGCGTCTAGTTTTTGTTAATTTAACTACTGAAGAAGTATAAAACTCTTTTCATTCCAGTTTTGTATGAGAGAGATTATTTTTGATATTACATAAAAAAGGATTTTCCGTAATCCCCACAACTTAGCTTTTTAACACCGTAGCTATTAATAGAATAGGTCAATTTAAATTGGGCAAAACTTTCCCTTTCTTAGAAATCTTATAAAATGATTTTAAGTATTAAAAAAAAATTCTCCGGTCGTATTTCTTTTTTAAAATTAATTCGCTTTGCAAACTCATTTCTTTTTATTATAATGTGTGCTCAATGAGTGACCCAACGGGTCACGTTTTTTTTTGTAATATATATATATATATATATATATATATATATATATATAAAGTAAGTAAAGTCGTCGGGGCTGCCTAAAGTCGGTATCAGCCAGTTAGCGAAGGAGTCTATCTCCTTTTCACACACGCTAGACCAAGGAGATTGTTTTGGCGTCTGAGGTGGAGCGACACACCTATCATCAGCTCCTTACTTTACCGCACAGATCCCTGCGCTACTCATACGCTGAGTTGGCGAGGACCGGTATCGAACTAGGAACCTTGTGGTTTCTAGCCGAACGCTCTACCGACTGAGCTAACCATATATATATATATATATATATATCTTCTTTTTTTTTTCAAAAACTGTTACACTGAAGAAACACGATGTAGCGAAAGTATATGACGTTAGCGAAACGCAGCGAATAAACAAAGACGAAGCGATTGCATGGGTTACACGCTTTTTTGGAAAAAACAATGTTTCCGGTTTGAATTGAAATTATTTTCTGCTTCTCTCTTGATGAGTCCGGATTAAAAACATTTACATCCAAATCCAGTCTCTTCGGTGTGGCTAGACATTTGTAAGCTACCTACAGCCGGGATTGAAATCCGATCAGTTCAGTGTCAGTCAAACACCTTAACTGCCAGGCTGTCAGCACCTACAGAATGCGAAGGGGTTTTTAACTGTTTTAATACACACACCGCTTTGTATTTAAATGTCGCCATAGAGTGCTCCATCCTTATATAGGAGAGTTTTGCGTTTACGCTTTTAGTTGGCGGTCATCAGCGAAAATCCCCCAGAGTGCTCAACCCTAGGGGATGGGGAGCATATATATATATATATTAACTAAAAATGCCATAACAAGACGACAACTACTTCAGTTTCAGTGTTCTGAAAAAAGAGATTTTATCTCGAAATATCAAGAATAAATCACAGGTTAACAAACAACACCATTGTTACCTTATTATTTTTTCTTTACACCTGCATTGTGATAGCCTTCAAAATCAACCTCCAAACCAATATATATATATATATATATATATATATATTTATTTAAGAATGGAAATGAGTAACCTACTCGAGTTTCATCGATAGATTCTTCAGGGTTACTTTTAAATTAATCGAGTTTACGATTAATCTTTGGTGTTATAAACATGCCCGTTGGAATGGGACTTAAATTTAGTAGAGGAACGCTTGTTTATTCTACTAAATTTAAGTCCCATTCCAACGGGCATGTTTATAACGTAAACTCGATTAATTTAAAAGTAACCCTGAAGAATCTATCGATGAAACTCGAGTAGGTTACTCATTTCCATTCTTAAATAAATTTATGCTCTACATTGTATTGAGCACTTTGTATTTGTTTTTTCTCAACCTTAACCTCTGGATATTGTGCGCTTCCAACGATCGTTCTTATACCCACCGGTAAGTTAATACTTATACTATACATATATATATATATATATATATATATATATATATATATATATATGTCATGACAAGTTCACATAGGATAACTAGAACAACGGTATCAGTATCATCATTTTAAAACCCCTTGTCCTTGAAAATATGATAAAGAGCAAACCATTATACAGGAAATAAAAACAAGTGTCACACTAACTTCAGTTTTTCAAGTCCTTTATCTTATCATATAGAAATATGTATGTGTGTTTTCTGTTTAAATAGAAATAGTTTCATCAATTTTAATACTTGTGTTAAGGGTTTCAAGATATATTATTTATCTTCATGTACTTACTTATATATAAGTAGGTACGTCAATTCGTCTGAAGGTAATGAAAAAAAATGTATTATCATCCTACTGGTCAGTGCACTTAAACATGCGTCCCTTCATTTATCAGACCAATCAAACATTAATACTTTTTCTTTTTCCTGGTTGATTAC
>CM042174.1:8253273-8308273 GCA_023376005.1 Doryteuthis pealeii
CTTGCCACAAAGTCGATTCAATGCTGTGGATCATAAAAGGAAAGCTTAGAAAAATATTGTATCATTAACTCTCTCTCTCTCTCTCTCTCTCTCTCTCTCTCTCTCTCTCTCTCTCTCTCTCTCTCTCTCTCTCTGTGTAGCTTTATGCATTGGCATATTCTGACCATGTCCTTTCTACCCATTGTTGGACGTGGGGTCGGGGCTAACTGATGATATAGATAAATTTTATTATCTTTGAAGCACCCTGGGATTTAATATAATTGTATTATTGCAATGGATTACATTGCACAAAACCTAAATAAGACCATAAAACGAGAACCTGCTCAAGACTTTTTTTTATCTTATTCGGATTGCAACATGTAAAATTAGTTGAAGTGGTCGTGCCAGTTAATCAGTCAAAACTTGGATCAAATTTCATTTTTCGAAACAATGTTACAATATTTATTGTCAATTAAATATTTTCACCAATTGGTTACAGACAGTAATTGCCAATATAAAAGATAAACTCACAGACAAAAAAAAAAAAAAAAGAAATTTCTCGATTGTTTTAAGGGTCGGATTTTCAATTAAGCTATATGAAATTTGAGACTCTTCTCCAAAAATATATTACGTTAAAAATTATATAGATAAACTATAAAGTTTTGAAAAAACAACAAAATTAAGTCAAACATTGACTTACTGACAGCTGACGCTAAAGCGTTTCGGTTTTAATAAAACCATCAACGTGCCAGTTAATCAGTCAAGATTTGAGGCCCTTATCCAAAAATATATTACGTTAAAAATTATATAGATAAAATATAAAGTTATCTTTCCTTCATTTCTTATCTTTCTCCCTCCATGTCATACACACACATATATATTGCTCGATTACTTGTGTAAGAGATGTATTTATCTATTATAGGGTACCATACATTTAACGTGCTATTGTTACCATTGGTTTTAAAACAGCGTGTTAGCTACTGATTGTCAGAACAAGGATGGGAGCATTTTCTTTACAATTAGTAGCTATGAAATATAATATATATATATATATAATATATATATAGAGAGAGAGAGAGCGAGATGTTGGGTATATAACCTGTGTAAATGTAAAGTGTGTGTGTGAAGAAGTAATCGAGTAAGACCATCAAAGACCATGCTCTCTCTCTCTCTCTCTCTCTCTCTCTCTCTCTCTCTCTCTCTGATGTGTTATGGAGGTGGAATTAGTATGACTTGGGGTGGAAAGGGGTCATCTGTGTACACTAGATGCTGAATTTGATATAGATAGGGGTTATAATTGTATAAGAGGAGCTGCACAAGAATGCTGCGTGCAGTCTTGAATAAGTCGTGGAAACAGCACCCCACAAGGAAACAGCTGTACGGTCACCTGCCCCCCATCTCACAAACTATCTGAGTGAGACGGACAAGGCATGCAGGACACTGCTGGAGAAGCAGGGATGAACTCATAAGCGACGTTCTCCTGTGGAAGCCAACACATGGACATGCAAGTGTGGGGCGCCCAGCAAGGACCTACATTGACCAGCTATGTGAGGATGCTGGCTGCTCCGCAGAGGAGCTTCCAGGTGTAATAAATGATAGGGAGGGTTGGCGAAAGATTGTCATGGATACCCGTGCTGCATGCGTGACATGATGATGATGATGAGGGAACGGTAGAGTTGATTTTATTATGTGTGTGTTTATTTATTTTCATTTGTTTTATGTGTCGTGTTGTTATTTTCCCCCTATACCTGTTGATTGACTTGGACACACAGATCAGTACTCAGCTGTATTACAAGTCGAGTCTGTTCTGAGAATATCAGAGTGAGTTGGTATGTGCTGATGTGGAGTGCCACACCTACTGTCAGCTCTCCACTTTACTGCACAAATCAGATTACCTAATCTGTGCTACTCATGCGATGAGTTGGTGAGGACCAGAATCGAACCAATAATCTTGGGAGGATGAAAAAAAAAAGAGGCTTAAAATGGTAGAAAGAAAAAAAGCAACAAATCAAATTGAATAGAAAATAAAAGAATGAAAGAAGATGAACAAAACAAAAAGAAAGACAGACAGAAAGAAAGAAAATGAATGAAACAAAAGAAAGACAGAAAGAAATGAATGAAACAAAATAAAGACAGAAATGAATGAAACAAAATAAAGACAGAAAATGAATGAAACAAAATAAAGACAGAAAATGAATGAAACAAAAATAAAGACAGAAAATGAATGAAACAAAATAAAGAAGAAATGAATGAAAACAAAATAAAGAAAGAAATGAAAAAATAAAGAAAGGCAGAAAGAAATGAAATGAAGAAAACAAAATAAAAGAAAGCAGAAAGAATGAAAGAATGAAATGAAACAAAAGAAAGAAAGGCAGAAAGAAAGAAATGAAATGAATGAAAACAAAAGAAAGAAAGAAAGAAAATGAAATGAATGAATGAAAAAAAAGACAGAAAGACAGAAAGAAATAAATGAATGAAACAAAGAAAGAAAGAAAATGAAGAAACTAAAGAAAGAAAGGCAGAAAGAAATGAAATGAATGAAACAAAAGACAGAAAGACATAAAATGAATGAAACAAGAAAGATGAATGAAACAAAAGAAAAGATGAATGAAACAAAATAAAGAAAGAAGATGAATGAAACAAAATAAAGAAAGAAGATGAATGAAACAAAATAAAGAAAGAAGATGAATGAAACAAAATAAAGAAAGAAGATGAATGAAAAAATAAGAAAGAAGATGAATGAAAAAATAAATAAAGAAGAATGAATGAAACAAAATAAAGAAAGAAGATGAATGAAACGAAAGAAAGACAGACAGACAGACAGAAAGAAAATGAATGAAACAAAAGAGAGATAGAAAGAAAGAAAGACAGAAAGAAAATGAATAAAACAATGTATCTCTGTCACTCTATCATCCGAGAACTCTCACCCGATGTAACAATATAACAAGACACAACAGTTAGGACGAAAGTCTTTAGGAAGTAAAAAAGAGTTATTAATGAATATAAGGGTCACTTACTTTGCATGACCAACGCGGGAGGGTCTATAAAGAGCTACGTACACACATGGTTACGAGCCTATAGTTGGGAGGGCAAAGCGCCCCACCTTAATGGACAGAGACACCACTTGGCTAGTTCATCGTTGTAGATGCCCGATCAAAGAGAGAGACCGGGCTGAGTTTAAATACCCAGGCAGTAGTGCCACCTAGGGCCAAATCCTGGCGCCAAGGGAATATAACCCTTTTGAACTCAAGTTCATCTCTGCAAGGGTAGACAATCGCTACACTGGTTTAAAAAACGCCATCTATTTTTGCCCAAATTTTCACACTGTCCCACCCCTAATTTGAACGGAAGCCAATTATTCTTTCTATGGAAAACCGCTAATGTTCCTCCTTTTGACTTGGAACTTTGTAAAGCTTCCACAAATAAAACCAAAAGAATCTGGACAATTGAATAGAATTCAATAGAGTTGAGGTCATTCTGCTAATTTATTGGGCTATTTTAGAACACTGTAATCTGTAAAGAAAAAAAACAGGAAAATATAGAAAGTTTGGTAATTATGAACTTTTCTTTAGTAAATTAGGGTGTCCCAGAAAAAACAGAACCCACAAATTTTGTAATAAAACTGTTCATTTCAACTACAGGGTTTAGGGTTAGTTTAATGGGAAAATAAATAATTTGGGTTCTGTTTTTTCTGGGTCAACCTGTATATCTGAATGACCCTGAAAAAACAGAACCCACATTATTTATTTATTTTCCTATTAAACTAACCTCACCCTAACCCTAATACTACCCCCTAGTTAAAATTAAGTCTTAAAATGTGTGGGTTCTGTTTTTTTCTGGATCAACCTGTATAATCCGGGACACCCAGAAAAAACAGAACCCAAATTATATATTTATTTTCCCATTAAACTAATCTTAACCCTAACCTTAACCCTACCCCCCCCAGTTAAAATTAAGTTTTATTATAAAATTTGTGGGTTCTGTTTTATCTGGGACACCCTAATTTACTAAAAAAAAGTTCATAATTACCGAAAGTTTATAATAATTCTATGTTGTTCATTAACTCATAGAAGACCATCTCTAAGTTTTTAGCCAAATCTTTATATTATATTGCCTATATATACAAGGTGTGTCAAAAAAAGTATCAAGATTTTGTGTACTTTTTGACGCGCCTCTTATTCTGAAAAAATTAACGTGTCCATTTCTATCTTCGTAAATACAGCTTCAAACTCGATACTTTTATGTTGTATTCTGAAAAAAAAAATTAACGATCTCGTAAATACAGCTTCCAAATCGCCACTTTTATCTTGTAAATGAATTAACGTTCCATTCATTGTTCATTTCTATCTTCGTTACAGCTTCCAAATCGCTTGTATTCTGAATGAATTAACGTTCCATTCATTGTTCATTTCTATCTTCGTAAATACAGCTTCAAACTCGACACTTTTATGACACACCTTGTATTCTGAATAAATTAACGTTCCATTCATTGTTCATTTCTATCTTCGTAAATACAGCTTCAAACTCGATACGTTTATGAGACACGCTGTATTCTGAAAAAAAAAATTAACGTTCCATTTATATCACATTCTTATGGGCCATCCTATAGGCTTTAAGCAAGAGCGTTTGTCCAGTGGAATTGGATCCTTGGCAATTCTCTGATAAAGAATCCTTTGGTTCTTCTGGTAAAGAGTCCCGAGTATTGTAAGTCCCACTTCAATGATTGCAAGTACAGCTGTGGCAAGTATCAGTGTTTAAGTAGTGTATCAGCCACGCATTATGGTTGTTGATTGGCCGGCGGAGTAAACCACGTGACCTCGGCTAATCTATACATTCCGGTGGGAATCGGAGCACACCCTATATAGCAAAAATATCCCAACAGTTCTTTTCTATCTTGGTAAATGCAGCTTCAAACTCTGCAATTTTATGACACATCTTGTATTCTGAAAAAAAAAAATGAACGATCCAACCATTGTTCCCCTCTTGGTAAATGCAGCTTCAATCTCGATACTTTTATGACACACCTTGTATATATTTTATCAACCCCTCCGCACGAGCAGGATGCGACACAAGGTCAATTTTTTTAAGCGGAGTTTAGCAGGTTTAAATTCAGAGTTTTCTTTTTCCTAGACTGGTTATGTAGCCATAGTTAAAGATCCCAGTGTGCCTGCTATTTGCCCATATCTGGAGGGAGAATTGGATTCATACATTTCTCAATGGTATTAGCGTCATATAAAATGCAAACAGCTTCATCCAGGAATTGAACTCGGGTCGACGAGTCCATTTACTAGGACTCTAACCATTACACCACCTCCATATATATAGTGCCTATATAACACATTTCTAAACTTTTGGACAATTTTTAAAATATCATATTGCCTATATAACACATTCTAAACTTTTGGACAATTTTTTAAAATATCATATTGCCTATATAACACATCCAAATATTCTCCCACTAGCTATGGGTAAATAGTAGGGTAGACTGGGCAACTGGTCTAGAAGGAATATATGTTAAACTCTGCTTGAGGAATTGACCTTTGACCTTGAGTCATCGTACTCTTGTGGATGAAAAAATGGATGGCTTTTTTATGGTCAAGAGAGGGAAAACTAAATTCAACCCCGATGTGCAAAAGGATGGGCCCTGTTAGACTATTCCTGTCAAAGACATGCTGCATGAGTAACAGCCTATGCGTACCATCATGGTGTTGCTTCGTCGAGGTGAAATGTGTTGTGGGGTTTTAAGGGTAAAAAATAAGACAAACGACTGGTAAAAATGGATACAAATGTATTGAACAAAAAAGAGTAGAAATTACAGCAAAGAAAGTGGAGATTGCGTCCGACCATACAGTTACGAGCTGACTCGCATTGCTTCGTGTCAAGCCACAATTTGTCTTTGCTACTTATAGTAGTCGTCGGCGCATTCCATTTATGTTCATAGGTTATATCACCTATAACAAAATGATACACAGAAGCAGTTGAATGCTTAGTATATTTATTCAGCACCAGTATCCGGTGCTAACGGATACATACAAAAAAACACAGAACAATAAGTTACAAAACAATTAACAAAACAACCTACAAGAATAAAGCAGGGTCAAATGTGGTATACCCAAACGAAGTAAGATCAGTCCGAATATTAATCAGCTTATTAATCAACTGTTGAAGTCCTTAATCGTATACCATTTAAGGCTATGAGGTAGGCCATCTGGTAGAGAGAGGAAGGGGTGCTAGCTACTCTACAACACGTGGTGTATTAGTTAGCGAGCTAGTCTCGCAGTTTCTATTATTACTGAATAGCTAGTTTGATTCTTGCCATAAAAAATCCCCACATGAAAAAGATCTTATATTAATCCAACGTGGTGGAAGGTCAGGAGGATATTTTTTCTTCTTCTTCTTCGTTTAATTCTTCTTCTTCGTCGTTTAATTCTTCTTCTTCTTCGTCGTCGTTTAATTCTTCTTCTTCTTCTTCGTCGTTTAATTCTTCTTCTTCTTCGTTTAATTTTTCTTCTATTCCTTCTTCTTATTATTCTTCGTTCTATTCTTCGATTCCTTCTTCATTTAATTCTTCTTCTTCCTTCTTCTTCGTTTAATTCTTCTTCTATTCCTTTTTCATTCTCCTTCGTTTAATTCTTCTTCGTTTAATTCTTCTTCTATTCCTTTTTCATTCTCCTTCGTTTAATTCTTCTTCGTTTAATTCTTCTTCTATTCCTTCTTCGTTCTTCTTCTTCTAGTCCTTCTTCGTTCTTCTTCGTTTAATTCTTCTTCTTCTTCTTCGTTTAATTCTTCTTCTTCTTCGTTTAATTCTTCTTCTTCTTCTTCTTCTTCTTCTTCGTTTAATTCTTCTTCTTCTTCTTCTTCTTCGTTTAATTCTTCTATTCCTTCCTCGCCTTATTCGTTTAATCCTTGTTCCTCCTTCTTCTAATTCTATTCCTTTTTCTTCTTCATCATCATCATAGAACAAACACTTGATTTAATAAGCAGAAATAGATGCCTTTTTTTTAATTTTAAATCAGCAAGCACAAATTAGCCAAAGAAAGAACTCTCAAAACAAAAAGTTAAATTTGGCTGACCAGTATAATTAGTGATGTTTAACCAGATGGAAATAATTTATCTTAATAAGACAATTAATTTTTTTTTCTTTTGACGTTTGAAAATTGTCCAGCATTTATTTTGTATGATTAGTTATGCCTTGCAGCAATATGTCTTCTAATTGTCTCAGTGAAAATCCATATTTCCCCAAAAGGAAAAAAAAAAATGTTTTCATAACATTAAAACCTTTCTCTCGCTTCAGTATGTATGCAGATGAAATTAAGTGCTACATAAAAACTGTTCAATCATTTATAGACAACAAACAAACTCTTATTAATTAATAATATAATTATGCAATTAAGAAGTTAATTTGTTTTTCGTTCATTTAATTCTTTGCTTGCCAAATTCCCTAACGGCTGTACCAAATTTTCGGTTATTTCCTCGTTGAGTAACATGAGTGACCCAGAAAAAACAGAACCCAAATTATTTATTTATTTCCCATTAAACTAACCCTAACCCTGTTCGATAATTTATAGACAGCAAGCAGGTTATTTCCTAGTTGAGTAACATGATATATAACACAGAAAAAACCGAACCCAAATTATTTATTTATTTTCCCATTAAACTAACCCTATCCCTAACCCTAACCCAAAAAACTGTTCAATCATTTATAAACAAGAAGCAGGTTATTTCCTAGTTGAGTAACATGATATGACCCAGAAAAAACAGAACCCAAATTATTCATTTATTTTCGCATTAAACTAACCCTAAACCCCAACCCTAAACCTAAAAAACTGTTCAATCATTTATAGACAACAAACAAACTCTTACTAATTAATAATATGATTATGCAATTAAGAAGTTAATTTGTTTTTCTTTTATTTAGGCATATTTTTCTTTTTTGTCTTTAACTCTTTGCCTGCCAAATTCCCTAACGGCTGTACCAAATTTTCGGTTATTTCCTAGTTGAATAACATGAGTGACCCAGAAAAAAAGAACCCAAATTATTTATTTATTTTCCATTAAATAAACCCTAAACCCTAATCCTTATTGGACTTAAACTTTAAAAAAAATTAAAATTAAAATTAACTATTTCATTACAAAATTTGTGGGTTCTGTTTTTCTGGGTCACCCTATAATATTATGTTACTCAACTAGAGGTTTTAGGGTTAGGGTTAGTTTGATGGGAAAATAAATAATTTGGGTTCTGTTTTTTCTGGGTCATGCTGTAATATCATGTTACTCAACTAGGAAATAACCACATTTTCTTAGTATTTTTACCTGTATGATGGGATATTTCAAAGTTTCCTATTTATTCACCAAGGCGTTCATTTTATTCTATAGTGTCCTTTTTGGGGTAGATAAAACTCTGTGTGTGATTCAACAAAAAATCTTGGGATGTCATGTTCAAAATGTTTTATATAATTGACTGATTGATTTTAATGGCATATCAACCTGTCTCGAGTTACTTTATGCCGAGAGATTAGAGAACCACATTCATTGTAAGTTTATATTCACGTTTTCTCTGAAGTTGTTACTTAACTTTTTGTCTACCAAATTTCACCCACGGCAGTACCAAATTTTCTTTAAAATGCCGGGGATATAAGGACATTGGTTGTTGAAGCAGTTGGGAAAATGCCTGAAAACACAACCGAAAGTGTTTGAAAATACTAATTTTAAACTTAACTATTATCCCCCCCCCCACTCGGCTGTACCAAATTTTCTTGGTATATTTTACCTGTATGATAGGATATTTCAAATTGTACTATCTATTCACCTCATAACTCATTATATTCAAATAAAGTCCTATTATTATTATAAGCTGAGTCCTTCTGCTCACCACCCTGGCGGTGGGGCGTTAGAATGCTCCAACTGCACCTCTGCAGAGGGGTAAGACTCCCCCAAATTGGGCCACCTGTTGGCCGTGGGTGACTACACTTGATGCTTAAGGACGGAGTCTTGGTGGATGAGCTGTCCATGGCCTGCAACACTCCACTTAGAACCTTACTTAGGCTAGACGGTCGGTCGGAGAGGCCCCCTCCAATCAATCGGCTGGTCATGTCAAGCCCTAGCACGTATATGATTGCCCCAACCCTATTGCTCTTATAGCAAGCCCCACCCCTTTTTATCATATGGGTGCTAGAAGGCGGTAACTGTTGGTTTACATGTCCTGGGAATGACGTTAAACTCTATCTGATGGTGAGGTTCCAGTTCTGGAGGTTTGGGGAATGTGGAGCACCCCTTCATCACCATTGCTCCCTGGTCCACTCTGACCCGGAGTGGTAGTACCTGTTAGGGTCCCATCTATGGGTTAAATAGAAAAATGTATTTATTAAAAAAATTGTATTATCCATTAAGAATTGATTTATTTCAAAACTTTATCGGCATTGAGTTTGATATGCCGTAAAACAAACCAAACCAAACTCAATTATAATCAACTTACCATCAGTTTTTGTACTTTGATTGGGTGTAGTGGGAGAGCCGCTGTGAGTGGCTTAAAGAGAAATAAAAACAAATATAAAGATGGTTTCATAAACACCTACATGTGAACAGAACATGTTTAAAGTCGTCGGGGTGACCTAACGTCGGTATCAGCCAATCAGCGAGGGAGTCTATCCCCTTTTCACTAGCGCTAGACCAATGAGATTGTTTTGCTGTCTGGGTCGGAGCGCCACACCTACCATAAGCTCCTTACTTTACCACACAGATCCATACGCTACTCATACACTGAGTTGGCGAGGGCCGGTATCGAAGTAGGAACCTTGTGGTTTCTAGCCGAACGCTCTACCGACAGAGCTAACCCGGCCCTTTACCTACCAAATTTCCCCCACGACCGTACCACATTTTCTTAGTATTTTTACCTGCATGATAGGATATTTCAGTTCCCTATCTATTCACCTCATAACTCGTTCTATTCAAATAACGTCCTATTATTATTGTAATCGGAGTCCTTCTGCTTAATCATAATGAGCTAACCATCAGTGGCTTATGGTACCAAACTTTCTTGGTGATCTTTACTTGTATAATGGGATATTTCAAAGTTCCCTATCTGTTCACCTCAACTCATTCTCTTCAAATAAAGTCCTATTACACTGGTTTACAAATAAATTGAGGCAAGCACAAAAATAGCTGTTTTAACCTAATTTGCGGGTGCTGAATTCAGATTTGAAATCTATTTGTACTCATCGCCTCTAGTTTTTTAGATATACTTTACATAAAGGCGTATATGCAATCAGGGTTAATTTCTAATATTGTGTGACTTATGTCTTCTTTTTTAGTTATTATGCAATAAATGTAAGTGATAGCATTACATTATATATATAGCTATATATCAAGACGGATTTTGGCAGTTAAGCGTAGCCAACACGTCTCAATCAACAGTCAGTAGTGCACTGGCAGTCAGAAGATCATCTAAGAAAACACATTTCTAACTGTCTGTGGTACTATGAATTGTGTACATTGTGTCATCCAAGTATATTTATTCCGTCAATGTTCTTTATCTATCCAGTTTTATCTGTAATAAGCTGCTGTAACTGTTGAAATAAGTACGTATATACTCTGTATATACTAAAATGAGACTATTTAAAAGACAGACAACTAGAGGTGATAGAGCAAAACTGTTTATAAATTTGAATTCAGCACACCCAAATTAGTAAGAAAAACACCTATTCCCATTCTTGCCTCAGACAAAAAATATTTTTTTGTAAACCAGTGTTATTATTGTAATCGGGGTCTTTCTGATCAATTATAATGAACTAACCATTAGTTATTTGTACATTGATTTCAGTAGTAGGAGAGCAGCTGCGAGTGGTTTAAAGCAAGCAAAGAATTAAAAGCTATGATAACAAACACTATCAGTTGAGTACTGAAAATAGAACAGGTTTCTGTATTTTTCATCCTTTGTTGTGCTACCATGACGTTATTATCAGATTCATATTATTTTTTTCATTTTTTTCCTCTTTGTATATAACTTGTTTTTATATATTCTATCAGTGATTTTCTTCTTTCTTTTTCTGTTTTTACTTGATTTTTCCATTTTTTAACTTTCAAAGCAAACTTCTATTTGCAATTCATTCATAATACTGTACAATTTTTTTTGCTTTAACTTTCATCTTAATGTTAAGGCTAAATGCAATTCCCTGTTAAACAAAATAGCTTCCTCTCCAATGCATCATTCAATGTCAAAAGCAAATAAGCCTAATATATATATATATATATATATATATATATATATATGTGTGTGTGTGTGTGTGTGTACATCTAGAGATAGATATATGTATATGAATATATATATATATATATATGTGTGTGTGTGTGTACATCTAGAGATAGATATATGTATATGAATATATATAATATATATATATGTGTGTGTGTGTGTACATCTAGAGATAGATATATGTATATGAATATATATATATATATGTGTGTGTGTGTGTACATCTAGAGATAGATATATGTATATGAATATATATATATATATGTGTGTGTGTGTGATATATATATATATATATATGTGTGTGTGTGTATATATATAGAGATGATATATGTATATATATATATATATATATATATATATATATATATATATATATATACATTTGTGTGTGTATATAGAGATAGATACATATACGTATATGAATATAAGAGAAAGATATAGATATACGTATAGGAATATATATATATATGTGTATGTATGTATACAAATATATATGTATTTACATAGAGATAGAGATATAAATATGTGTGTGTGTATATATATATATATATATATACAAATATATATGTATTTATATACATAGAGAGATAGATATATTTTTCAGGCATGTGCTATTGAATAATAGATAGAACAGATAGATATATGTATGTAAATATACATAATTTTATATATAGATAGAGAGAGAGAGAGAGATGTATATGAATATATATGTATTGATATGCATATAAATATATGTGTGTGTATGAATACATATATGCATATATTATATATTCATATGAATACATATATATGTATATACTCACACACACACACACACACACACACACACACATTTATATACTATATGTATAAAGACAAATCAAATTAAAAAAAAAAAGAAAGATGAAGCCAGAACTGGAAGATGAAGAATATAAAATTCATCCCTCAAAGGTTGGAATGTCAATGGATGAATAAGATCAGAATCATTGAGGTGAAAATTTTCCAGGCCATGAAGAAATATGTCTTAGAATCCTGGATGCTGTCTTTGTACTCTCATTCTCTGAATAAATAGAATCCAGACTCCATCAATCAATCGACATAAAAATATATTTCGCCGAAATTTACTTTAGAATTTACAATTGCGATTAAAAAGTTGTTTAAAAATTTTCAGATTTTATTAATTTTAGATTTTTATTATTTTGGTTAATTATGTTTTCATTTCATCAAGACGAATGTAATTAAATAAGAACGCATATAAAAAGATTACATTTATTTTTATTGCCCGCACAGGTTCGTATCCTGTCTGCAGCGCCATATTGAAGTCAGTTAGCCTACTGTTGGTTTTAATAACAGCAGCTAAGTAGAACTAAAGCAGTGTCCAGGACAGCTGGTATAAATAGGAATCAAGAATGATCCATTCATGAATCAGGGTGATTTGGGTCATTCCATTCCTTGAGTTCTGATTGGTCGCTTGACTGGTTGATTTGCATGACACTGGGGAGTCTTATATATACTAGGTAATTTTGCAGTGGACTTTGTGGCATTTCGAGTTTGTATTGTTACAATCGCATGCTACCTTGTCTTCCCAGTTTGACGGTAATTGGAACTTATTCTTCAATTTTAATTATATTTTAATTGTTTTTTTATATAAAATCATTCATAGGATTGATTTTAATACGTTGGAGAATAAGACAATGATATTAGAGATCAATAACACCAAGTAATTATTTATTAAACCTGGTTTTGTTAAAACCAGTATGTAAATTAAACACACAATTTATTATATAAACCTTTGTTTATTAGTGATACTAGCAAATAGATGCACCCTCTGGGTGCAAGTATTTAAGTTTTAATATAATAAAATATCATGTTAAATTAGAAAGGCTAATGAAACTGACTAAGGATGCAGATAAAAAGATTAGGAACAGAGGGGGTATAATCGAAAAATAGAACAACTTTGAAACTAACTATTCCATCATTTTCCATTACTCCCCTCTTTCATTGGTAAATTTTCCTAATTTAACTATTTAGTTAAAATAGGAAGTAAAGGATAAAATTACAGTTATTTCTTCTTGTAAATAAATTTCTTTTAAGATTTATCCACGAGATTTTTGTTTATATTTCTTAAGATAAAACCAAACAAGTAGAAATCAATAATACCAAGCACATATTTATTAAAATAAAATTTTAAATATCAATATGCAAATTAGCCTTCTCGTTCAAACTGTAAACCGCTATTTTGTTGTATATATAAATACAATTGCATGTTGTTAGTATGTAGATATGGTCAACAGTATTAATAATGTAAAACAATTTTTATTAATAACTGAAGGTTTAAAAGAATGAAATCATGGAGAATTTGACGTAAATAATTAAGGGAATTGTGACTTGAGTAGTAATATAGTTTCGGTTACAGACAGAAAAACACACAATCTCCATTATAATAAGATATAAGACACACTGCAGAATTTTAAACGCACTAATAACATGAACTTTTTTGAGACAAATCAAATTCAGATTTTTATTGAGACATTGTTAATGAATATAAGAGTTATTCTATGTATGAATTATTTTGACTATAACTATAAATTAAATACTCATTGATAAACTTAGCAATTCTTGAGGGTATTGTGATGTATGATAGAGTAATTATTAGTTTGCTTGGTTGGATTTTACGGCATGTCAACACTTGTTGGGTTATTTCATGACGAAGATTTTTTGTTTCATTCATTCTTGTTGGACATTTTTTTGTTGAAAAATCCGTTTTTAAAACTCATTTATGATCTATTCAACTAACAGATGGGACCATCTAAAGCTACAATATTTGAACACCGGTTGCCCCGACCATTTCCCATTGACAATAATTACACCACGCGCCTATCTGTCACTATATATATATATATATATATATATATATATATATATATATATGTAAACAAGAATTGGACATATCTAAGCGTATGCGATTTAAATATGAAATTTGCTAGATTTATGCAATAGATAATAATAACAATAATAAAACAATTCAACAATAACAACAATAATAATGAAGAAATAGATTTTTTTAAAAGAAGAAAAAGAAATCATCACTTCCCTTGTTTACTTTTAAAAAACGGTAGAAATGTTATGCTTTCTTAGAGCACGAAAAAAGACGTCCGATCAGATCGACTGTAGCGTTCCTACAAATTTGGCTCAAGACCGCCCTCGGTGGCGGCAGAATCTCCATAGAGGCCTGTACACGTCAGAATTCACTCTGATACAACATCATGAAGCTAAGAGGTCCATAAGAAAGCAACGGCAACAAAGCATCGGGACATCATCATCTACAGGGACAACCTACAAATGCAAAACCTGTGGTCGAGAATGTTTCTCAAACATAGGACTTCATAGTCACAGGAGGCGCTGCAACCTCAGGGGCACACAAAAACTTTTAAAACTTTTATCATAGTCTTTCGAGACTGAATTGCCAATGATAATATATATATATATATATATATTATATATATATATATATATATATGACTGTGTGTGTGTGTTTGTCTCTGTGTGTATGAGAGAGAGAGAGAGAGAGAGAGATTAATTATTACTTACTAAACCCATATGAGCCGGTATAGATCAGTCAGGAGAGCGTCTGACGAGGAACCACAAGGTTCCTAGTTCGATACCAGCCCTCGCCAACTCAGCGTATGAGTAGCACAGAGATCTGTGCGGTAAAGTAAGGAGCTGATGGTAGATGTGGCGCTCTACCTCAGAGGCTAAAAAACAATCTCCTTGGTCTAGCGCAAGTGAAAAGAGGATAGACTCCTTCGCTGATTGGCTGATACCGACTTTAGGCCACGCATACGACTTTACTTTTTAAACCCATATCAGCTGGTATGGCTCGGTTGGGAGAGCGTCGGACAAGGAACTACAAGGTTCCCGGTTCGATACCGGCCCTCGCCAACTCAGCGTATGAGTAGCACAGGGATCTGTGCAGTAAAGTGGGGAACTTATGGTAGGTGTGGCACTCCACGTCAGACGCCAAAAACAATCTCCTTTGTCTAGCTGTACTGAAAAGGGGATAGACTACTTCGTTGTCTGGCTGAAACCGTCTTTAGGCCACCCTGATGACTTTTTTAAACCCACAAAATGTATCTTTTCCGTTTCCAGCTTCTGCAAATTTAGACTTCTATTTATTATGTTAATTCTTTTTTTAATGGTTTTGGTTTTAATAAATATGTGCTTAGTATTATCTTAACAGAAATCCATCAACAAGAAGAAATAACTGTAATCTTATACTTTACTTCCTATTTCAACTAAATAGTTCAATTAGGAAAATTTAGCAATGAAAGACAGGAGTGACATAAGAGTAAGTTTCAGTTGTTCTATTTTTCGATTATACTGTTTCAAATATGTTTACCTGCATTCTTGTTTAGTTTCATTAGCCTTTCTAATTTAATATAATAGTTTATTACATTAAAACTTGCACCTGGAGGGTGCATATATTTGTTAGTATATATATAATTATAGAGTACTTCCCCTTAAGGGTATATTGTCAGACACGTGAGGGTCATTATGGATTGATGTAATTCATCAAAAATTTCAAATGTTTATTAAACTTACTATTTTATAATTAATTTTTATGATCAGACTGTAAAAATAATATGACTATAGTAATATACATGTATAAAATATAATATTCCCGTTCCTATTTTGTACGATCGTAAGAATCTTGAAGCACCCACTAGTTAAAAATGAGACCGTCCAAATAAAACCAAATATGACTATAGTAGTATATATGTATGAAATATTATACCCGTATTCCTATTTTGTACGACCGTTATCATCTTGTAACACCCTCTGATTAAAAATGAATCTGTCCAATGAAAGAAAGAAAGAGAATAGGGGAAAGATAGAGAGGGGTGAGTGCGCGGAAGCGATAATGCTAATTTATTTCAATCGAACATATGAAAAAGATGAAAAGAAAGAAATAAAAAAATGGACAGAAAGAGAGTTAAATCAAGATTATTATACTTTATACATGTTGATCTATCGCAATAGCTCTTAAGTAAACATATCAAACGTTGTAATAATTAAATTATAATACTGTGGTATATCCACAGGTCCTGCTAGTCAAGATTATTATACTTTTTACATATTGACCTATTCAGCAATAGCTCTTAAGTAAACATATTAAATGTTATAATGATTGAATTATCATAGTGTGGTATATTCACAGGTCCTGCTAGTCAAGATTATTATACTTTATACATATTGAACTATTTAACAATAGCTCTTAAGTAAACATATTAAACGTTATAATGATTGAATTATCATACTGTGGTATATTCACAGGTCTGGCTAGTCAAGATTATTATGCTTTATACATATTGAACTATTTAGCAATAGCTCTTAAGTAAACATATTAAATGTTGTAAGGATTAAATTATCATACTGTGGTATATCCACAGGTCCTGCTAGTCAAGATTAGTATACCTTTTATATATTGAACTATTTAACAATAGCTCTTAAGTAAACATATCAAACGTTGTAATGATGAAATTATCATAGTGTGCTATATCCACAGGTCCTGCGAGTCAAGATTTTATACTTTTTATATATTGAACTATATAGCAATAGCTCTTAAGTAAACATATCAAACATTGTAATGATTAATTCTTTTAGAACAAGAAATGTTTTCTTTAACTTGTTATTCATACAAACTCTAGACTCTCTCTCATTTCTTAGGTTTTTTTTACCTTCAAGTTTGAATAATCTACGTTAACTTTTTTTTTATATGACATAATGATTGATGGCTGAAGACGAACCTTTCCCTGGAAATTTCTTATCAAACATTTATTTTTCTTCATTTATTTCTGAAAGTAAACTTCAGTGAAAATATATTTTTTTAAAGATGACGTAATATAATAATTCTCAAAGCTAGCAAATATATTTATTGTATTGTGTTAGTATAGCATTCAATTCTAAGGCTAACAACAACAAGAAAGGAATTAATATTTCCTTTAATTCAAACAATTTATTGGCCAGCACATGAAACAACAAATAACAATATAGAGTCCTTCCTGTATATAAAGTTGAGTTTAAGGGACTTACCGGCGCGTTGGAGAAGATATCTGGTATCTTAGATGATTTCTTGGAGCCCTTCAAATCGCTGCCTCGTGGAACCGCTGGTGGAATCTATCTGACTGGATTTTGGATATTGTGCCTAAACTTCTGGCTCATCACGTGATTGGTATATCCAATCACAAAGCCTCTCCCTTACTCACTCTATATACAGGAATCACCATTTTACTGACCCAACAATTGTAAAAAGATCAATATGTAAAAAGGGCTGACTTCTGATTTAGGTTGTAAAATTAAAACGGAAAGTTTTTTGGTGGTACCCAATGAGAGTTTAGGTTTATTAGTGGGGGTCAGAGTAAGTATATACATAATCAATCATTCAAAATAGTAAATATTATTTTAGGCATTGTAATCAAATTCCGCTTAAGGTCGACCCAGAACACCTTTGCCTCGATCTGGTTAGGATTTTACAAATGCGTAAAATCTTGTGGAAAATAAAGGGCAAAATTTAAACTAGGTAGTCCAAAAATTGGCCTAAAATGAGTTTTTGACAAAATGACTTTACACCCCCCCCCCTACAGAAAATAGCCGCTCCTTTATTGATGTCATTAAGTTTATTTAATAAACACCGTGAAACTTTACAAAGAAAAACTAAGATTTTTTACGGGGTTTCGTTGGAACCCTTATTCTCCGTAGTTGGTTTTTGTTCGAACGAAAAGTTTTTTGGTGGTACCCAATGACAGTTTAACTACAGTCTACGAATTAACATTTTGCGAATTGGGTTACGGTTTTAGGGGATTAAGGTTGTTTTTAATTACGTATTGCTTAATAAACAAAAAACCCAAATTACTATATATTTAATGTTGAAAAATATTTTTTTAAACTAAGTTTAATTGAAATTATACATTACAATACTAACACAAACTGTCTCAATAATAGATTCAATAATTAATTTCAATGGTTAATTAAATGTATAGTAATTTTGGATTTTTGTTGTTTATTTTTTTAAGCAATACGTAATTAAAAACAACCTTAATCCCCTAAAACCGTAACTCAATTCGCAAAATGTTAATTCATGGACTGTAGTTAAACTGTCATTGGGTACCACCAAAAAACTTTTCGTTCGAACAAAAACCAACTACGGAGAATAAGGGTTCCAACGAAACCCCGTAAAAAATCTTAGTTTTTCTTTGTAAAGTTTCACGGTGTTTATTAAATAAACTTAATGACATCAATAAAGGAGCGCCTATTTTCTGTAGGGGGGGGGGTCTAAAGTCATTTTGTCAAAAATGCATTTTAGGCCAATTTTTGGACTACCTAGTGTAAATTTTGCCCTTTATTTTCCACAAGATTTCACGCATTTGTAAAAATCCTAACCAGGTCGAGGCAAAGGTGTTCTGGGTCGACCTTAAGCGGAATTTGATTACAATGCCTAAAATAATATTTACTATTTTGAATGATTGATTATGTATATACTTACTCTGACCCCCACTAATAAACCTAAAAAAAAACTGTTTTTATTGTATATGCTGTCATTTTTTATAGTATATTAGTAGTATTCAAGCCAATATGATAAATCACACAAAAAATAGCCAAACACTCTTGGGGGTCCCCTGGCAGCTCCAGGGTCTTAAACAACCATTTATATCCGTTTCAATGACATTTTCGATATATTATTCATTTTTTTAAAGATTTTTATCTCTCCCCTAACTCAGCGTAAAAACTAGCACTTACTGTATTCTCGTGAAATTTCTATTATCTACTACTAAGATTAGTTGGTTGTTTTACTGCATATCAACACTTTTCGGTCATTTAATACTGAATCAAACCATTTTAATATCCCGCCCTGTCGGCTGGGGCGTTAGAATACACTGACTGCACCTCTGCAAAGAGGTAAGACCCCCCACCACAAATGGGGCCACTTGTTGGCCGTGGCAGGCGACCCGTGATGCTTAAGAATTGAACCCTAGTGGTTGAGCAGTCCATGATTTGCAATACTCCATTTAGGCCCTTTATTGGGCTAGACAGGCGGTCGGAGAGGCCTCCACCTATCAATCGGCTGGTCACGTCAAGCCCTAGAAACTATCTGATTGCCCCAACTCTATTGCCCTTATGCCCAACACTTTTTATCATATGGGTGCTAGAAGGTGGTGGCTGCGGGTCTACATGTCCTGGGAATGACGTTAAACTCTATCTGATGGTGAGTTTCCAGTTCTGGAGGTCTGGGGATTGTGGAGCACCCCTTTATCACCATTGCTCCCTGATCCACTCTGACTCGAAGTGGTAGTACCTGTTAGGGTCCCATCTATGGGTTAAATAGAAAACCATGAGTTTATAAACAAAATTATAAAACTTTAAATGAAAGACACGTTTTTATATCAAAATAGTTTTATTTAATCAGAAGAGAAATGAAGATATGTTTATTTAAATAAAAATTGTTTTTACAAAGTATTTTTAGGTTTATTTAAATAAAAGGATGTTGTTCAGAAATGGTATTACACCATGACATTTATTTTTCCTGTGTCTCTACGTGGATTCCTATCTGAAATAATATTGGTAATATCATATATTGACGTTGCAATTTTTTAAAATGTCAATAACAATATTAGTTAATTGTTGGTTGAAAATTATTTTTTTAACACATACTAACAACATGAAATAACTCATTGTTTATCAACTATCCGTAGAGGCACATGGAAAATAAATAAACATGTCTTTCGTTTTAAATTTTATTAAAAAAAAAAATCAGTTTATCTTTAGTGCAAAATTATTTTTTTCACATATATATATACCAACCCCTCCACACGAGCAGGATGCGACACAAGGTCAATTTCTTAAGCGGAGTTTAACAGGTTTGAATTCAGAGTTTTCCTTCTCCTAGACCGGTTGCCTAACCAAGGTTAAAGAGCCCAGTCTGCCCTACTATTTACCCATAGCTGGAGGGAGAGTAAGATTCATACCTTTCCCAAGGGTATTAGCGCTAAGTGAAATGCAATTACCACGTCCAGGATTTGAACTCGGGGCGACGAGTCCATTTCCAATGACTTTAACCACTACACCATGCGCTTCCTATTAATTTTCACATATGCTAACAACAACATGAAATAACAAAAAAAATTTTATCAAAATCAAAAACAATTTTATTATAAATAGGTGGTAATCCTTAACTATTTCCTCGTAAATTCCTACCATAAAATAAACTGAACCCTTATTTTCTGTCCGTGTTTTTGCAATAAATGTTTTATTTTTTCTTGCACATGTTATTTTACAATACTAAATATATTTTATTTATTTATTCTAATATTCACTTCAATGTGTATATTCTAAAAGTTTTTATTTTGTGAGAGTGGTTAGTTTTAAACACGGCCATAAAATGATGGTTCACTTTATTTTATGGTAGGAATTTACGCGGAAATAGTTAAGGATTACCAAAAATGTTACTGGTTTTTACCGGCCGGCTGTTGATTTTGCTTACTAACAAGGGGTGAACAGCAAAATTCAGTTCCTTTCGGATATGGGCTGGGGTGCCTATTGGTGTCTTGGTCCAGGTAACTTATAATAGTAGAGTCATAGTTGTATTATTAAAATGATTTTCTCATGACCGATACTTAATGTGTTCATTTTGCACCCCCCGCCACCTAGTGACTGTCTATGGTTTAGCGTCGTCTTGACCATTCCAAGTTCTTGACCCATTTGAATCCCACTTTCCCCGTTTCGTTGAGTGACATCTTCTATAATTTATTACACACATTGAAATGTTCGAGTCCATCAGAATTTTCCAGCGGACTTGTTCTCTGATTGTTTGTTATCTCCCTGACTAAGTTCAGCCATTTATTGATTGATTTTAAAGGGAATGTTGCTCATGATGCTGAAATGTCAATGAGTACAGATAATGGTTTAGTATCAAAAGGAATTATATTAGTTATGGGTATACTGTGCACTAGTGCATTCATTGATACACTAACACTAAATAAACAGAAGGAAAGACAAGATGAACTCATATAAACACACACAAACACATACACAAGGTGTGCCTGAAAAATAATGAGACCGTTGTCACAAACAATTCATTTAAAATCCTTTTTACTGTGCCTCACGTTGCCAAATATTGCAAAACCTTTGACTCATCCTAGTATATATCATAGTCCAGTTTGGTTTGCATAGACCTGCCTAATTCTGCCTCACGTTACCGCCTTTTTCACCAAAATATTGCAAAACTTTTGACTCACCTAGTATATCTCATAGTCCATGCATTGGTGTTTGCATAGAGCTGCCTAATTGTGCCTCACGTTACCAAAATATTGGACTCATCCTAGTATATCTCATAGTCCAGTTTGGTTTGCATAGAGCTGCCTAATTGTGCCTCACGTTACCAAAATATTGCAAAACTTTTGATTCATCCTAGTATATCTCATAGTCCAGTTTGGTTTGCATAGAGCTGCCTAAATGTGCCTCACGTTACCAAAATATTGCAAAACTTTTGACTCATCCTAGTATATCTCATAGTCCAGTTTGGTTTGCATAGAGCTGCCAAATTGTGACTCACGTTACCAAAATATTGCAAAACTTTTGATTCATCCTAGTATATCTCATAGTCCAGTTTGGTTTGCATAGAGCTGCCTAATTGTGCCTCACGTTACCAAAATATTGCAAAACTTTTGATTCATCCTAGTATATCTCATAGTCCAGTTTGGTTTGCATAGAGCCTGCCAAAATATTGCAAAACTTTTGATTCATCCTAGTATATCTCATAGTCCAGTTTGGTTTGCATAGAGCTGCCAAATGACGTTACCAAAATATTGCAAAACTTTGACTCATCTAGTATATCTCATAGTCCAGTTTGGTTTGCATAGAGCTGCCAAATTGTGCCTCACGTTAGCAAAATATTGCAAAACTTTTGACTCATCCTAGTATATCTCATAGTCCAGTTTGGTTTGCATAGAGCTGCCTAATTGTGCCTCACGTTACCAAAATATTGCAAAACCTTTGACTCATCTTAGTATATCTCATAGTCCAGTTTGGTTTGCATAGAGCTGCCTAATTATGCCTCACGTTACCAAAATATTGCAAAACTTTTGACTCATCCTAGTATAATAGCTTATATATATATATATATATATATGAAAAGGTGGAATGAAAACATATATATATATATATATATATAAAGAAACTAAAACATCTTTTGTTCCAACATAATTTTTCCACTTTAGTTAATATAATACTATATGGCCAATCATCTCTTACGATCTCTTAGAATGCGAATTGACCTTTTGTAAAACTTTTAACCAAGCCACCATAATAGTTACAACTAAAAAGAAAGAGTCGATAACTTTGATTCGATTTGGCATCTTCAAGAATAAATGATGTTCTAAAAGTCAGAAAAATAGGGAAGAACGGTGAAGTGTCGAAAAGAGAGAGAGACTGGGAAAAACGGACAGTGAACTGTGGAAACGGTAGAAGACAATACAGCAGAAGTTTGGTGCTCACTTCGAATTGTCCAATCAAATGATAATAGGATTAGATTGGAATGGACACATATGAATTTTGGATCTGACACGATAGAAGGTAAATCGAAATTTGATACTGAGACGTCTGCCTCGAACAAAGAGGGTAGAAGGAGACAAACAGAATTTTAAATGACAGAATTAGTAATCAGATAGTATGAAACGGACACTTAGAGTTCATATTAGTTTTGAAATCTTACTACACAGTTATCGCCCTTTATTGATATTTGACAGCCATAGTGAAAGATAGTATCGAGTTAAAGGAGTTAAAGAACTTTTTGTGGAATCATAAAGGCCAGTGTTCAATCCCAAGTTACTGCTCAACAGCTGTAAAATTATTTATTCATATCTGTGAAATGAGAACAGGATACCCCATGGATTGAATAAAGGGTTGGGTTCAAAGTTCCATAAAGGCTCTCAATTATGACAAGGAGGTTTCCGAGTTCAAAAAGAAGTTTCCTGAGTTTGAAGAGAAGGTTCCAACAAGAAATACCTGAAGAGGGCCTGAGGGCACACCGGCTGAAATGTTGTACAGATAACAATGAAGATGAGGACAATTGTCCGAAAAATCCAAATGATACAACTGACAGGTAAAACTGTAAAATAATCAGGTGTGGTCTATTGTCAACTTCTTACCTGTCATAGACAGTTTCTTCACCTAATTTATTCATAAATATTTAATCATGTTTGTGTTATTTCACCTGATTTCATGAAATGTTATTATCCCACCTGATTTCAAATTGGAAATTATATAAGGTGAGAAAACTACAATGATTTGAAAACACAGATCATTCACATTTAAGAATATGTAGATTTGGTTTGGTTTGTTTTACGGCATATCAACCTCTGTGGGTCATTTAATGCCAAAAAGGTTATTTGGGATTTCAGTCTTTAAAGCAGTAGTTCTATGGAGATATTCGGTTATGTATTGTTATATCTTGTTAAAAAGTTTGCTTTTTTTTTATAAAATTTAAAATGTTTTCAGGGTTTGTATTCTTAAAGATGTCCCTCAGGTTTCTTGCTTAAGTTATGATTAAAAAAAAAAAACAATAAAATCCCATGAGCCTTCAGACCGGAAGAACCCTCCGAGCACGTGTATAAAATACCTGAGGTAGGGTTATCGTCCTTGTTCCACGAGCCTCGCTATCAACCAACCAATCACAGGCCGGCATTCTTTAGCGGCAAAACCAAAGAGACAAATTCTTCCTTTTCTGATCGAGCCTCTCAGAAGACAGACGTGCAAAAAGCATCTCCTATATTCATCCGAGCGACCAGATAGCCGTGCCGAGGGACTAAGATAATTCACCCTGCCTCAGGACTCAGTTAAGTGGACTGTATTTATATAAACATTCCTGCAGACAAGACCTTAGTTTGCAATAATTTATGTTAGTTATGTATGATAATACAAGTCGTTTGAATTCTACGTTGTGTTCGTGTTTTTCTCCTTTTGACTCCTGTCTGCCAACACTCGTGGCCTGAATCACCATACGTGCAGGAAAAAGGACATACTTCCGACCCAAAGAAAATCTCTTGGCATAGGCCTTAACTGGGACCATACACTATTTCTGAACGGGCTGAAATTTCTAATTCTATTTCTAATTGGCAATGACTACGGAAACAATAACAATCTATGTCAGAAAAATACAATAGAATAAATGGTAAAGTTATTACGTGTGTATGTATGTATTAGCAAGATCGTGTATAGATTAAAATATCCTTGTATATGTGTTTGTGTTTATAGCAGTAATGAGAAGATCAATGTTATTACGGTCGAAAGTTGGCTCCAAGTTGTCTGCTTACAAAGCGAGATTAGGTCGACGCAGACGAATACGAGCTAGTGTATCAGCTGTTTGTGCGGTGTAAAGCCCCAGCGGCATGGTGAAACTGAGATTGTTTGATAAACAAATTTTGGTTTTATTTACACCCGCAATATTGGCAAAAGTGGATCCGATTCGAAGTCTTTTAGTTTCAGCGAGACTCGTTCAACAATTAATTTACCAAATTTAACCAAAAAGGTATACTTGTGTCCGTTGGCAATTCTCAATAGCGAACACAAGTCAATTTTTGTTTTTCTCGGAGCTAATATTTTATTTTAAGCTCAAATAAAAATGCTTTGGAGGACATACACTCATTTTGCGTCTGTCCTCTTCAAACACTAAGCTCAGACTCCAAAACTTTTCAATCAGAACCCAACAGGCCAGCCTTTCACACGTCATCCTTAATCTAGTTTATTTCCTCTAATATATAACTTAAATCTATTTTTTTCCACATCTCATTATTTTACGCTATGTAGTTATTGAGAAAACAGGCCTAATATCATAGAAAATTAATGACCAGCTGACGACCTCAGTCGGTCAAAATTGGATATTTCTGATGCAAAATGCCAATACATAAAGCAACATTATCCGCGCCCCGTCCCTCATAGACTCGGCCAGATCTGACAGTGACTCCGATGGGAAATATAATGGCCATTTTGCGGGGAAATGGCGATGTCTGCGCCAAGACAGCAATAACAAATCGGATTGCATTTACCTAGCCCCTCCAACACGAACAGGACATCACATGATTTTTTTTTAAGGATGGATTCACCAAAACGAAAAATAGACGAGAGAAAATAGCAAAACTTGCAAATTGGTCAGAAAATTAAAACAAAGTTTTTTGGTGGTCCCCCATGATAGTTTAACTACAGTATAGGAATGAACTTTTTGCGAATTGGGTTAAGGTTTAAGGTTGTTTTTAATTACGTATTGCTTTTAAAAAAAAAATTACTATACATTTAATGTCGAAAAATATTTTTTTAAAACCAAGTTTAATTGAAATTATACATTGTAATCGAAAAATTGATCGACAGTTCTGACGAATAAGACTCTAAGGAAGGACATTTTCTTATAATAGAAATTGTGTTTTTCTCTCTGTAACCGAAACTGTATTACTACTCAAGTCACAATTCCCTTAGTTATTTACGTCACATTCTCCATTCTTTTATTTTTATTTAAGCCTCAATTATTAATAAAATTGTTTTATATTAATAATACTGTTGACCATATCTACATACTAATAACATGAAATTGTATTTATATATACAACAAAATAGCGGTTTACAGTGTAAACGGGAAGGCTAATTTGCATACTGATATTAAAAATTTGATTTTAATGAATATATGCTTAGTATTATTGATTTCTAATGGTTTGGTTTTATCTTAATGAATATGAGCAAAAATCCCGGGGATATATCTTAAACGAAATACATTAATAGATGACTAATTTTATTCTTTACTTCCTATTTTAACTAAATTGTTAAATTAGGAAAATTTACCAATGAAAGACGGGAGTAATGGAAGAGTATGTTTCGCTTGTTATATTTTTCGATTATATCCCCGTCCGTTCAAATCTTTTTTCTGCATTCTCATTTAGTTTCATTAGCCTTTCTAATTTAATATAATGTTTTATTACATTAGAACTTAATGTGTATATATATATATATATATATATATATATATATACGGAGGCGCATATATTTGCTGGTACTAGTTATTGACTTTCGTTAATAGATATGTTAACGAAAGTAAAGAGAAACATTTATACAATCGAACAATGTATCATATATAGCGACAAGGAAAGAAAAGCTCGTATTATATATATATATATATATATATATATATATATATATATATATATATATATATATATAATCTTCATACAATGACTGCTATTTACACAGTAGCATTGCAACCAAACAAAGCCTTCATCAGATGATGACTCTGGGTTCAGGCATGGTTTCGGGGCCGAAGTATCATTACCACTAACCAGAGCGCCCCTGCAGTATCTCACGATACCACCAGACTTTGTCGGTTTGATGTCACAAAATAGGACTGCCATATCCACGCTGATGCGGTTAGAGCTTTCTCCTGGATCTTATTTAAGTATTTCCTCTTGTCTGGTAGAGAAAGTCTAAGTTTAGACAAAAATGCCGAGGTTGAGTTGGCAATAAAACCCCCGACATCCGACCTCAATGGGAAATACATCCGTGATCCATCCGTTTCTGGCGCATTGTTCACGTAGGTCTTCATATTTTTCCAACTTATGCTGATGGGCCCAATCCAGATTTTCTTCAAATGGAACTGTCAACTCAATGATAAAAACTTTCTTTGATTAACAGACCAAATGACAATATCAGGACGCTGGGCCGTTACGGTTATTTCAGTTGGAAAAACGAGCTGATGTTCCAAGTCGCATCCAATGCGCCAGCTCGCGGAGCCGTCAAATATAGAAGATATATATATATGTGTGTATATATATATATATATATACACATATATATATTACACACACACACACCAACCCCTCCGCACGAGCAGGATGCGACACAAGGTCAATTTCTTAAGCAGAGGTTCAGCAGGTATGAATTCAGAGTTTTCCTTCTTCTAGACCGTTGCCTAACCAAGGTTAAAGAGCCCAGTCTACCCTACTATTTACCATAAGCTGGAGGGAGAGTAGAATTCATACCTTCCCAAGGATATTAGCGCTAAGTGAAATGCAAATTACCACGTCCAGGATTTGAACTCGGGCGACGAGTCCATTTCCCAAGACTTTAACCATTACACCACGCGCTTCCTAAAAGCTTGTAATTAAGATATAGATCAGTTGAAAGGAAGTACGAGACGAATGGGAAAGAGTTTGATCCCACAGAGATAGGCACATGCTCCACCAAGCTATCAAAATTCGCCCTCCACCATCGTGTGAAACCTACTTGATAATCCTTTAGGCACCCCTTTTGCGATCTTGTTTCGTAAGGATATTTTTTCATTTACACCGCCAAAATCCGGTTGTTTGTTAACAGATGATTTTTAGAGTTTTTTTTTAATTATAAAACTAACCCCTAACCCTAACCCTTAACAAAACAATCGGATTTTGACGGTGTAAATGAAGAAAATGTACCCATGAAACGAGATCACAAAAGGGGTGCTAAAGGTCATATGGTCCCAAAGATCCACTATAGTTCTATCCTGATTGGAATAACACCTATTATGTAACCTTTATTTCTTCGTGATATATACGACACATTGCAGAATTTTAAACACACCAACACGGGCTGTTGGAGGCAAATCTAACTCATTTTCATAGAGACATCGTTAATAAATAAGACTTATTGTCTAAGAGACATCGTTAATAAATAAGACTTATTGTATGTATTAATGATTTTGACTATAAATGAAATTGATAAACACAATTCCTGAGGTATTGTGACGTAAGCATTGATGTAGTTTCGGTTACAGACAGACACCGAATCTTCATTATAATAAGATTCTAATAATTAAGTCTTATTGTCTTGTGCCGCTTCAAATCTGTTTTTTCAGAAGTCTGAGAGTTGTTCAAATGCTCTTTTTTTTTTACAGTGATTTTCTTTTTTAACCATAGAAAATCACTAGGTAGGTACAAAATGGCCAAATTAAGTATCGATCACAAGGTGTGTAATGCATATTTGGAATTCCGTACCTTCTAGTAAATGATGATGGGTGATGTAGGAATGGCCTACTGCTAGAGTATGTAGACTTTGATCAAGTGCGAACAAAATACTACCAAGCAAATAATTTGAAAAAAAATTTCACGAAAATAAAACCCCCAGGATTTTTTCACCTCCTAATTGTACTTGTACTCAAAAAATATGAATAATTGACCAACAGTTAAAATATATACATTTGTTTTCTTGTAACGTTGCGGGGTCACAATGTGGTTGACACATGGGTGTCTTTTCACCGTGCACTCACTGGGTGCGCTATTAAACTCACATAAGTCGCTGGATGCTTACAAGGCAGGTAAACTTCCAGCGCTTGTTTACAACACTCACAGAATCCAGTAGTCCTTTTCGTTGGTCGACCCCAAAATTCTCCCACACTTCCTCGCGTGATCAGGGAAAAGGTATCACGTTTCCCGACCGTGGGTTTTTAGTTACGGTCAATATGTCTTGTTGACAAGAATCTCTCTCTTTAGTATCAGTCAAGTATCTGTTCACGTTTTTTTGTTTAATGGCTTTCATTCATAATTTATCGTACGATTTCTTTGGCGTAGTAAAATAAAGATGAGGACAGTACTTCTTGCTTTTCATCAATTTCTTCACGTAATGCAAATTATTGAGAGAGAGAGAGAGAGAGAGAGTCGATTTCTTTAACCACATGTTTTTCAGTCACCCACCTATGACTAACTCGCGGGCAAACTTGCGCAACCCGACTGCTTTCGCAAGTTCCGTCAACCCGAATTCTCGGCAAATTGTGCCAACCTAACTGTCCCAAAATCTAAGGTTCCCTCATTATATAGAAATAGTGGGGAACTTTCTAGAATGTCATGGAACCTTTCGAAGGTTCTAACTGTTCTACCAAATTGCATGTGTCACCGAAGAGGTCAACGGGTCAACCATTCTTTTCTTCTGACAAACCGATTAAAATCAATTTTAATAGCAAAATCCTAGACTTCCTGGGCCTACCGGAACCGACTCACAGGTGATAATGAGAATTACATTTATCCTCTTGCTTGCCCACTCCCGTAAGGTCTGAGAATTATGCTACATCCCATTAAGGTTTCTCTGTGTCTGGCACAAGGCCCAAAATAGGTGTTCCCGGGTAAGACACGTCAATTATGCTACATTCTACCAATCTATCGCTACGAATCCAAAACTTAGTCGATATAAAATGATCCACCGAGGTTGAGATGTCGCACAGCAAACAAATCAATCATGAGAAAATCATTATACTAACACAATTCATCTATACAAACTCTTAGCAAGTCCGCTTGACGGGCATCCAATGTCCATACAGATCTGATGAATGTAAAATTGTTGCTGAAAATTTAAGAATGTCACTTATGAGTTCGTCCTTACTTCTTCAGCAGTACAAGGGATGTAATACACTTGCATAACCTGTTTTTGCCCAAAAAATATTTCGTCCAAAAATATAGAAAAGGGTTTATAATCGTTTTCTTTTTCTTTTTCTTTTTTTCTTTCTTTTTTTTTTTTTTTTCAAATTGACACAGACTTATCTCAACAAAAACTGAACATCACTCAAAGAAGGGCTGGTATCGAACCCGGAACCATGGGAATTCTCTACCGACTGAGCTAATAGCAGCACCAACAAATGCTATCAGGACTAACGAAGCAAACTTGATAATAGTCAGGAAAATATAAATGTAGGTGATGTGGTGATAGAGCGGAAACAATTTAATCACAAGTGAATGCAGCGAAATAACACAAAAGGAAATAAAATAACAGGCACACATGATTGGGGAAGAAAGGTGATCTACTAAGAATTGTGCAAGAGATTAAAATTTGACCATCTATATATTAATACGCTTGTCATCATCTGGTGTTGTCATCTGAGTTATCTGGTGTTGCTCATCCGCAGAATCTTTTTTTTTTATGAGTATCGTCACCTCAGCAAATAAAGGACCTTTCCGTTTTTATCATATAGAAATTAAGGGGCATTATAGACAGAAAAATATAATAAGAAAGAGAAAAGGAAATAAAGAAAGAAAAGAAAAAGTAGGAAAAGACGGATAGGGGGAGTGATAGCACTAATCTGTTTCAATTGAACATAATGAAAAGAAGGAAAGAAAGAAAAAATGTGTTATATGTGAGAGAGAGTTAAATGGATATCATTATACCTTTTATATATTGTACTATTATGCAATAGCTCTTAATTAAACATATCAAACGTTGTAACAATTAGATTATCATACTGTGGTATATCCACAGGTCCTGCTTGTACTTAACAAATGGTATATGGACAAACCAGAATCTGTCCTACAGACCCATAAAATTCTCTGGGATTGAGATAAACACGGATCACCCAATCCTGGTCAGAAGACCAAGCTTAGTGTAATTAACAAGAAAAGAAAATATCATGTAGTGGATTTTGATGATCCAGCAGACCACAGGTGAAGTTGAAAGAAAGCAAAAAAACTGGACAAATACATGGTCCTTGCCAGAGCGTTGAAAAAAGCTATGAAGGTGATTGGGATACCAATTGTTAAAGAAACACTTGAAGCATTCCCCAAGAAACTAGAAAAAGTGGATAAACTGAAAGTTATAGGAGGAATTGAACCATCAAAGACCACAGTGTGATATGCGAGGGTAATTTTCAAAAATAAGGTCTCCAATGCGCTTGGGGCGCAGCTCGTGCAGATATTGGCAACTCTGTTGTGTTTGTTGTGCACGCGTCTGCGTCTATGGGGCGCCTCACTGCCACCCTCGGTTTTGGTTTGGCAGTCGTTTCTGATGGAGCTCCCGATGACGCTACCGCCAAGTGTAGTCATTCGGTTTTGAAATTCAAAAAGCATTAAAACGATTGAAATTCATTACCAATTAACAAAAGTGTTATGGTGAGTCGGTGCATGGGTGTCAAAAACGCCCGCATGTGATGTAGGGAGTTTTCCACGATGACGAGATTCAACGCTTCCTCAATGTAATGGCGGAGAGAGTACAACAATTGCCACAACACCTACAAAAATTCATCGACCGAAATAGCGATTGTGTTGAAAAATAGATACCTATTCACACTTTAAAATAATGTAAAACATTATTGACAAACCAAAAAAAACGTTTCTGTGATTTCTAAATATCTTGGAGACCCTACCCTTGGGGATTATCGTCATTATAATAAACGGATCCTATCCAGACATCTTGGATTGATTAACAAGAAAAGAGAACTTATCAACTCGTAGATTTTGCCGTCCCAGCTGATCACAAGGTCAAGGTGAAAGAAAACAATAGAAAAGAGATCGAAATGAGGGGCCAAGGTGATACCAATTGTAAACAGGTGCCATTGGAACTGTCCCCAAGAGATTATAATGGAAAACTGACTGGAGGAATTGGATATCAGAAAAAGAATAGAGACCACCCCGACCTCAGCATTGTTACGATCGGCTACAATACTCAGAAAAGAGTCCCAGAGAACTGAGGAGACTTGTTGTCAATCAGAATCTAGTTAGAGACCATCAGCTTACGTTGGTGTGAAAGAAAATAATAATAATAATAATAATAATAATAATAATAATAATAAGACCTCAGCAACGAACTGAAAAAATGTGAAACCTGTGTGACCTGATTCAGGTTTGGAAAATAGAAAAAGAAAGAAAAGAAAAAATCGGAAGTTAAAAATCTTCCGATCGTTTGGGTCAGAATTATAAGGGCCGCGATTGAGATGTCCGTAGCGGGGGTGGAATCTCAAGTAGGTCAGAAGACCCCTGGGGTGAATACACTCAAGTAGCCGGAAGAGATAGCACTTGGATTAGTCAGCGGTAGTTATCCTCTGATATGCGAGACGATCCTTTGAAGTAGCTAGACTGATGTCGCTCGGAGAGATTGATCATGATTGTCTGGAAGACACTTAAGAAAGGAGATAAAACTCTTGGTGAAAATCGGAAAGTAAAGAAAATTCCTAATATTTCATGCCGGCCGGAAATAAAATTGTTCCGATTTAAATACTATTTAACTCGGACGTTTTTGGCTTTGAGAAGCAGAAGAGGCCGAACGGGCAGATGAGGCCAAACGGGCAGATGAAGTTGTGATTGCTTGAGAACCGGGCTAGCTGACAAGATTAACGCAATACTGAGAGCCGAGAGTAACTGAACTTCAGCTGAGACCATTTTTGAAAACTTAGTCAACTTACGAAACTGTTTTGCACAATACTTTGCAGAAGACCAGAAGTATTTAATTACGGGCCAAATCACTCCCACCAAACCTTGAGAAGATTATTTTGTATTCCTGTATTTTTGAATATAAATGTTGTTGATTTTTGAAGAAGGAAAAAGAGTCGTTATTCTTTTTTGTTATGTGACCAATCGGCCGCCATTAAAAACTCGGAGATTAGTTCTATAGCAGATTCTAGTCGTTTTGAGATCTTAGCACAACGTGGGGCATTCGGCTAGACTTCCCGCAAATATAGAGACCCTGCAATCCTTGGTTGATGCAGAAAATCCGATCTTGACGGCCAATTTCGGAGATTCTGTGAGCCCTTTAGCTCGGGAGCGACCGACGGGTTTATACCTGAAGATTAAAGGTCGTACAATTGTAATTGGTTGCACTTGGAACGGTCGTCAAGAGTTTGAAAAGTGTATGGGCGAATTGAAAATCAGAGGAGGAACCGACACTATCCAAAATAACAGCATTGTTAAGATCAGCTAGAATACTCAGAAGAGTCCTGAAGACTTAAAGCGACTTGCTGTCACTAGCCTCTAACTAAGGCAGGTGTGAAAAACTCTCATGGAATAAAATAATAACAAATTTAGATTTCATTTAACATGAAAGAGATTATTTAATTGTAACTCCTGCAAAAATAAGTCTGACCATTAAATATTACAATTGTGACATTTCAATATTATGATGAAATTTATATCGCATGAAATATTATTTTTTGCAGTTTCGTTTATTAATTTGCAATACAGAAATTTATTTATTTATTTTTATTTTTTTATTCTATTTTATTTATCTATTTATTATTTATTTTTATTTTTTGGTTTTTAAAATGTTTGACTTTTATTACACAAGGGAATTAAAGTAGTTCATTCAATAACTTTTTTTAAAAATCACCAGTTTTAAAGAGTGTGCTTAGGAAATGCGATTTCTCGCCCTGCTCCCCCTTTTAACTGCATCACTTTATAAGTGTTCATTCGATTTAATGGACACGAGAGTAAAATTTTAATTCTTGTTAGTTTTATAGGATGATCCATGCCTCTCATATGTGCACACTTAAATGTAAAGCTAAATATATACGAATTTGACACGAGTCTTCTTGGTTTCATAGATCTTTCAATTATTCGACGTATAATGATTTACGAGTTATGGCGGGAAACATTTTATTTATAAACTGCGTCTCCGGGAAAATTATTTCAATAATGGAGATTCGGTCTCTATTTGTCTGTAACCGAAACTAGGTCATTGCAAATAATTATATCATTAATAATTAATAGATGCGTGCAAACATTTTTAGGGACAGAACTAAGTTCCCATTTCAAATGGTTTGTTTTTTTACCCATTTAATAAAATTTATGATTTACTTACATATGAAAAATATTTTTGAAAGACATTGCCTTAGGAGGGTAGGAGTTAAATATTCAATGTCATAGGGTTATGACATTGAATATTTAACTCCTACCCTCCTCAGGCAATGTCTTTTAAAAATATTTTTCACGCCCGGAGGGGTTTTTTTTATATACTAGTTCATATAGATGTGCATTAATTTCTAGACACTATTGCTCTGAATTTTTTAGATGATGCTTGATAATTTGGGTTTCGGGTAATAAAAATGTATACATAAAAATAACTCAGACTTTGTATTCATTATTTAAAAAACGACTAAAATGGAAGCAGGGAGATTACACCAGAGATATAACCCAAGACAAAAGATCCATATTAAGTCGAGAGATCAGATGTGGTTAATGCATACTGGTTTGAAGAAACCGGGTTTAATAAATAAGCCGATAGAAAAAGAAGAATAAAAGACTTAGCTGAAATAGAAGAAGAAAACAGATTAGAAGATAATATAACACAGAGATGATATTGATAATGATAATGATTAACAATGAAGACAAACTAGTGAATTACGCACTACATAACCTGGACATGGTTACACAAAGGGAATCTAAAACGAGAAATGAATTTCTATCTTTTTCTAATTTTTTGAGCTGAGGTGTATAAATTTTATTATTTACATTTTTTCGAGCTGTTTGTCCATATCTTTATTGTTATATATACAAACATTTCTTCCATTGTTGCTCTCTGGCCTTATTCAAGTATTTTTTTTTTTTTCGAACTCGGAGTCTTCATGTTGAAATAGGAGCCTTCAGGAAATTTTTGAACCGAAAATTTTTATTCAGTTCAGTGGAACAAATTGTTTTCATTCCGTTAACCATGACCGGGTGCAAGTATTAAGTTATGTTATGTATTCTGTTATTTTCGCCCGTGGTCAGGATTGAACCTGCAACCTACAGATGATTGTCATTAAGAACTGTATTAAATCAACCCCTTATATCTCTTGCGCCATGTGTCCAACTGAAAAAGTTTCCCCGAGCTCGACAAGGATCACCTGAAGAAAGCTGAGACATGTACAATCGACCGAAACGTTGTTTTATATAACAATAAAGATGAGGATAACAGAATCTGAATGATAGAAATTTTCAAGAGACATTTTAAACGGAGGAGAAACTTAGCTTTTACATTTCTTTTATTCTTTCTTTCTATGTTTCTTTTTTGGGGGGGAGGGGGGGCACGTTTCTCTTTTGTTTTGAACACATTTCCAGTATTTTATTCTTCTTTCTTTTTTTCTTTGATTATTTATTTTACACATCCATTCTTTTTTTCTATGTTTCTTTCGATGTTTCTTTGATCCGTACTTCAGTTCTTTGAATTTCTTTAACACGCCCATCTATTCTATCTTTCTTTCTGTGTTTGATACACCGTTCCGTTCTTCTTTCTTTCTGGACACCCCCTCCTTCATATTCGTCTTTCCTTCTTTCTTGGTAGGCAATTTCATTCTTTCTTTGATACACCCTCTCTATTCCTTTCTTTCTTTCTGTCTTTATTACTTGTTTTCTTTGCTCTTTCTTTCTTTGCCCCCATCCCTCTATTATATTCTTCTCGCATTCTTTCTTTCTTTCTGATAGGCTCTTCAATTATTTTTTATTGCCTTTCTTTCTTTATTAAACCCTTCTATTCATCTTCTTTCTTTCTTGCTTTCTTTTTTCTTTCATTCTTTAGCACGTCTCTCTATTTTCCTTCTTCTTCTCTCACTCTTTCTACCTTTCATCTCTCTCTTTNGGGATTGACGATTATTTTTAAGCAGTACTAACTAAAACAGAAACGTAATCCCCCTAAAAAAACCGTATACCCGTATTCGCAATTTAATAGACTGCTATGTTCAACACTGTCATTAGTGCTTTAATTTTCCGACCCCAATCATGAAGTCAGCCCTTTTTACATGTATTGACCCTTTTATAACATATTGTTGTTCAGCTAAAAGTGATTCCTGTAATATAGGTTGGTATAGGAGAGACTTCTGTGTTTGATATAGTCAATCACGTGATGAGCCAAGCAAGTTTAAGCCATTAGCAAAATCCCCGGCAGATTCCACCAGCGGTTGAAGGGCCTCCAGAAATCACGCTAAAGATATAAGCCAATTCTTCGTCCAATCGCGCCGTTAAGTCCCTTAAAACTTCAGCTTGTATATACAGGAAGGATTTTATATGTGTTATGTTGTTGTTTCATGTGGCTGGACAATAAATTAGTTTGAATTAAAGGGAATATATTATTCCCTTGATCCGTTGTGTTTGTTAGTCCTTAGAATTGAATCTATACAAACATATAGCATATGAAATATAATGATTTTGCTAGCTTTGAGAATTACTTATATTACTCATCTTTAAAAAAATATATTCTTCCATGAAAGTTTACTTGCAGAGAAATAAGATGAATGAAAAATTAAATGTTCGAATGATGAAGAAATTCAGGGAAAGGTTCGATTCTTCAGCATCAATCAATTATGTCATGAGTAAAAAATAAAGTTTACACGTAGATTATTCAATCCCAGACTTTGAAGGAAAAAAAACTAAAGAAATGAGAGAGTAGTGCTAGAGTTTGTATGTTGAATATAACAAGTAAAGAAAAATTTCTTGTTCTATAAAAGAATCTGAATCATTCAATGTTTAGATATGTTTTACTTAAGAGGCTATTGCTAATTTAGTCAATATGGATAAATGTAATCAATAATCGCATATCAGGTGGCAAGTTTAATGTTAAAAACTATTAATATTAAATTAGAAGTGCTAATGAACTGAAAGCAAGAAATGCAGGTAATCATATTTGAAACAGTAAGAGTCGAAAAATAGGAAAAACGAACTTACTCTTTATGTACTCCTGCTCTTTCATTTGCTAAAATTTGTCTAATTGAACTATTTAAGTTGAAGATAGGATAAAAGTATATACGATTGACAGTTAGTTTCTTCTGTGTGATGGATTCTGTTAAAGATAATTACTAAAGGCACTATATTTATCTAAAGACGCAAACGCATTAAAAAAAAGAATTAACATATGAAATAGAATAGTCTAAATTTGCAAAGAAGCTGGAAACAGGAAATATCGCATTTTGTGGTTTAAAAGATCGTCGGGGTGGCCTAAAGTCGTAATCGCCACCGACACGAAGTATCTATCGCACCTTTTCAGTAGCTAACAAAGGAATTGTTTTGGCGTCTGACGGTGGAGTGCCACATCCTACACCATAAGTCCCCACTTTACTGCAGCAGATCCCTCGTGTCTACTCATACGCTGAGTTGCGCGGAGGCCGGTATCCTGGAACCGGAACCTTGTAGTTCTTGTCCGACGCTCTCCGACCGAGCATACCAGCTGATATGGGTATTAAAAAGTAAGTCGGTATGCGTGGCCTAAAGTCGGGTATCCACAAATCAGCGAAGGAGGTCTATCCTCTTTTTCACTTCTGCGCAGACGCAAATTGGAGATTGTTTTTTCAGTGCGCTGCTAAGGTAGATGGCGTCCCACATCATAACCATCAGTCTCTCTTACTTTAACCGCATCAATCTGCGTGCTTCTCATACGCTGAGTTGGGAGCTGGTCATTCGAACTAGCGGAACTTTGGTTCCTTCCGACGTTTCCTGACTGATCTATTCGGCTCATATGGTTTAGTAAGTAATAACCTCTCTCTCTCATCCACACCAGACAGATCACACATCACACAACACACAGAGTCATCATATTATAATATATATTATATATATAATATATGATTTGCATTTCAATATGGATTTACTCTGATGAAGGTTCGATAGTTCTTTGTGTGCGGAACAATTGTCTATCTATTACACTTTTCTTCTATTGATTATTATTTCATTTCTTCAATTATGATTATATTCATTCATTTATTTGGTTATTTTGATAGAAATAATTAATACGTTTGAATAATGTAGCACATGAGTAGAACTCCTCGACCGAAACACTTGTAAGTTAAATTTATTAAAATATCCTGATTTGCCATTCTATAGCTTCTTTCCTTTATTATGCTTTTAGAGCACACAACGACACACATTATAGTATAGTAATATGATATATTATAATATAACTATATATATATAATATAATAAAGGTGAGATAGGCGCGTGGTGTAATGTATTGGTCAATGGGAAATGGTCGGGAATCCGGTGGTTCAAAATATTGTAGCTTGTAGATGGTTCCCGTATCGTTTAGTTGAATATGATCATAAATGGAGTTTTGAAAAAAACTATGTTAAAAAAAAATGAGTAGAAAAAGAAAGTCCACAAGAATGAATAAAACAAGAAAAGTCTGCGCGATGAACATAACCCATACAATGTTAACATGCCTAAAGATCCAACCAAAGCAATTAATGATTATCTCTATCATAACCATAGATACTCCTCAACAGCGAATTGGCGAAGTTTATCAATGAGTTAACTAATTTGATTGTTAATACTGTCAAAACAGTATTACATAGAATAACTCTTATATTTCATCTAACAATGGTCATCAATATAAAATACTAATTGTGGATTTGTTTCAATAAACGAGTTCATGTGTATGTCATTGCGTTAAAATCTGCAGTGTGGTCTTTATATCTTATCTAATGAGATTGTGTGTTTTCCTGTCTGTAACCAGAAACTATATTTATCTAAAACCGTAACCCAATTCCGCAATGTTAATTCATAGACTGTAGTAAAAACTATCATTGGGTACCACCAAAAAACTTTCCGTTTTAATTTTCCGACCTAAATCAGAAGCCAGCCGTAAAAACTTATATAATCTTGATTTTACTTATCTCTTTCTCCTATCTTTCATAGGGGGGGGGGGTCAAAAATAAGTGACCTGAAAAAAATGAGAAAGTTTTGAAATAAAATAAATAATGCATTATAAAGATCATTCATTGATAAATAAACCTGAAAATTTCATTAAAAACTCGATATTTCACTGATTTTTGGTAAATTATTTTTTGTAGCGGGCCCCCCCCCCAAAGTCATTTTGTCAAAAACGCATTTATAGGCCCATGTTGCCAGTAGCTAGTTTAATGGTTCTAATATCATTTGGTGGCCGAACATAGTTTCTGCGGTCTATGAACCTTAAAGGGTAAAGGGAAGTGAGAGTAAAGTGTTTTCGTCAACTGATCGGATGAGCCAAAAATGGTAAGGGTTTCCATTTCTTTGAAGAGATTTCTATTTCTTTGAGGCTTTTCGCTGTATACATCATTAAATGTTATTTGTTTCTCTTTATACAGTTTCACGGTGTTTATTAAATAAACTAATGACATCAATAAAGGAGCGCCTATTTTCTGTAGGGGGGGGGTCTAAAGTCATTTGTCAAAAACGCATTTTTAGGCCAATTTTTGGACTACCTAGTGTAAATTTTGCCTTTATTTTCCACAAGATTTCACGCATTTGTAAAATCCTAAACCAGGTCGAGGCAAAGGTGTTCTGGGTCGACCTTAAGCGAATTTGATTACAATGCCTAAAATAATATTTACTATTTTGAATGATTGATTATGTATATATACTTACTCTGACCCCCACTAATAAACTAAAAAAAACTGTTTTTATTGTATATTGCTGTCATTTTTTATAGTATATTAGTAGTATTCAAGCCCAATATGATAAATCACACAAAAGAAATAGCCAAACACTCTTGGGGGTCCCCCCTGGCAGCTCCAGGGTCTTAAACAACCATTTATATCCGTTTCAATGACATTTTCGATATATTATTCACTTTTTTTTAAGATTTTATCTCTCCCCAACTCAGTGTAAAAACTAGCACTTACTGTATTCTCGTGAAATTTCTATTATCTACTACTAAGATTAGTTGGTTGTTTTACCGCATATCAACACTTTCGGTCATTTAATACTGAATCAAACCATTTTGATATCCCGCCCTGTTGGCTGGGGCGTTAGAATACATTAACTGCACCTCTGCAGAGAGGTAAGACCCCCCCTCCCAAATGGGGCCACTTGTTGGCCGTGGGTGGCGACCCGTTATGCTTAAGGATAGAACCCAGGTTGTTGAGCAGTCCATGACTTGCAATACTCCATTTAGGCCCTTTATTGAGCTAGACAGGCGGTCGGAGAGGCCTCCACCTATCAATCGGCTGGTGACGTCAAGCCCTAGAAACTATATGATTGCTCCAACTCTATTGCCCTTATGGCAAGCCCCAACACTTTTTATCCTATGGGTGCTAGAAGGCGGTAGCTGAGGGTCTACATGTCCTGGGAATGACGTTAAACTCTATCTGATGTTGAGTTTCCAGTTCTGGAGGTCTGGGGAATGTGAAGCACCCCTTTATCACCATTGCTCCCTGATCCACTCTGACTCGAAGTGGTAGTACCTGTTAGGGTCCCATCTATGGGTTAAATAGAAAAACATGAGTTTATAAACAAAATTATAAAACTTTAACTGAAAGACACGTTTTTACATCAAAATAGTTTTATTTAAAAAGAAGAGAAATGAAGATATGTTTATTTAAATAAAAATTGTTTTTACAAAGTATTTTTAGGTTTATTTAAATAAAAGGATGTTGTTCAGAAATGGTATTACACCATGACATTCATTTTTCCTGTGTCTCTACTTGGATTCCTATCTGAAATAATATTGGTAATATCATATATTGACGTTGTTGCTTCAGTTGCAATTTTTTAAAATGTCAATAACAATATTAGTTAATTGTTGGTTGAAAATTATTTTTTAACATATACTAACAACATGAAATAACTCATTATTTATCAACTATCCGTAGAGGCACATGGAAAATAAATAAACATGTCTTTCGTTTTAAATTTTATTTAAAAAAATAAAATATCAGTTTATCTTTAGTGCAAAATTATTTTTTCACACACACACACATATATATATATATATATATATATATATATATAACATACCAACCCGAGCAGGATGCAACACAAGGTCAATTTCTTAAGCGGAGTTTAACAGGTTTGAATTCAGAGTTTTCCTTCTCCTAGACCGGTTGCCTAACCAAGGTTAAAGAGCCCAGTCTGCCCTACTATTTACCCATAGCTGGAGGGAGAGTAAGATTCATACCTTTCCCAAGGGTATTAGCGCTAAGTGAAATGCAATTACCACGTCCAGGATTTGAACTCGGGGCGACGAGTCCATTTCCAATGACTTTAACCACTACACCACGCGCTTCCTATTATTTTTTCACATATGCTAACAACAACATGAAATAACTAAAAAAATTTTATCAAAATCAAAAACTATTTTATTATAAATATGTGGTAATCCTTAACTATTTCCTCGTAAATTCCTACCATAAAATAAACTGAACCCTCATTTTATGTCCGTGTTTTTGCAATAAATGTTTTATTTTTCTTGCACACGTTATTTTACAATACTAAATATATTTTATTTATTTATTTTAATATTCACTTCAATGTGTATATTCTAAAAGTTTTTATTTTGTGAGAGTGGTTAGTTTTAAACACGGCCATAAAATGATGGTTCACTTTATTTTATGGTAGGAATTTACGCGGAAATAGTTAAGGATTACCAAAAATGTTACTGGTTTTTATCGGCCGGCTGTTGATTTTGCTTACTAACAAGGGGTGAACAGCAAAATTCAGTTCCTTTCGAATATGGGCTGGGGTGCCTATTGGTGTCTTGGTCCAGGTAACTTATAATAGTAGAGTCATAGTTGTATTATTAAAATGATTTTCTAGTGACCGATACTTAATTTGTTCATTTTGCACCCCCCACCACCTAGTGACTTTCTATTGTTTAGCGTCGTCTTGACCATTCCAAGTTCTTGACCCATTTGAATCCCACTTTCCCCGTTTCGTTGAGTGACATCTTCTATAATTTATTACACACATTGAAATGTTCGAGTCCATCAGAATTTTCCAGCGGACTTGTTCTCTGATTGTTTGTTATCTCCCTGACTAAGTTCAGCCATTTATTGATTGATTTTAAAGGGAATGTTGCTCATGATGCTGAAATGTCAATGAGTACAAATAATAGTTTAGTATCAAAAGGAATTATATTAGTTATGGGTATACTGTGCATTAGTGCATTCATTGATACACTAACACTAAATAAACAGAAGGAAAGACAAGATGAACTCATATAAAAACACACAAACACATACACAAGATGTGTCTGAAAAATAATGAGACTTGTCACAAACAATTCATTTTAAAATCCTTTTTATTGTGCCTCACGTTGCCAAATATTGCAAAACCTTTGACTCATCTAGTATATCCTCATAGTCAGTTTGGTTTGCTAGCTGCCTATTGTGCTCACGTTACCAAAAATATTGCAAAACTTTTGACTCATCTAGTATATTTCATAGTCAGTTTACATAGAGCTGCCTAATTGTGCCTCATTACAAATATTGCAAAACTTTTGATTCATCCTAGTATTATCTCATAGTCCAGTTTGGTTTGCATAGAGCTGCCTAATTGTGCGTTACAAAATATTGCAAAACCATAGTCCAGTTTGGTTTTGCATAAGCTGCCTAATTGTGCTCACGTTACAAAATATTGCAAAACTTTTGACTCACTAGTATATTCATAGTCCAGTTTGGTTTGCATAGAGCTGCTAATTGCTCACGTTACCAAACTTTTGACTCATCCTAGTATATCTCATAGTCCAGTTTGTTTGCATAGAGCTGCCTAATTGTGCCTCACGTTACCAAAATATTGCAAAACTTTTGACTCATCCTAGTATATTCATAGTCCAGTTTTAATTTGCATAGAGCTGCCTAATTGTGCCTCACGTTACCAAATATTGCAAAACTTTTTGACTCATCCTAGTATATCTCATAGTCCAGTTTGGTTTGCATAGAGCTGCCTAATTGTGCCTCACGTTACCAAAATATTGCAAAAACTTTTGACTCATCCTAGTATATCTCATAGTCCAGTTTGTTTGCATAGAGCTGCCTAATTGTGCCTCACGTTACCAAAATATTGCAAAACTTTTGACTCATCCTAGTATATCTCATAGTCCAGTTTGGTTTGCATAGAGCTGCCTAATTGTGCCTCACGTTACCAAATATTGCAAAACTTTTGATTCATCCTAGTATATCTCATAGTCCAGTTTGGTTTGCATAGAGCTGCCTAAATGTGGCCTCACGTTACAAAAATATGCAAAACTTTTGATCATCCTAGTATATCTCATAGTCCAGTTTGGTTTGCATAGAGCTGCCTAATTGGGCCTCGCGTTTACCAAAATATTGCAAAACTTTTTGACTCACCTAGTATATCTCATAGTCCAGTTTGGTTTGCATAGAGCTGCCAAATTGTGCATCATGTTTACCAAAATATTGCAAAACTTTTGACTCATCCTAGTATATCTCATAGTCCAGTTTGGTTTGCATAGAGCTGCCTAATTGTGCCTCACGTTACCAAAATATTGCAAAACTTTGACTCACCCTAGTATATCTCATAGTCCAGTTTGGTTTGCATAGAGCTGCCAAATTGTGCCTCATGTTACCAAAATATTCCAAAACTTTTGACTCATCTTAGTATATCTCATAGTCCAGTTTGGTTTGCATAGAGCTGCCAAATTGTGACTCACATTACCAAAATATTGCAAAACTTTTGACTCATCTTAGTATATCTCATAGTCCAGTTTGGTTTGCATAGAGCTGCCTAATTATGCCTCATGTTACCAAAATATTCCAAAACTTTTGCTCACCCAAGTATAATAGCTTTATAATATATATATATATATGTATATATATATATATATATATGTGTGGTTATGAAAGGTGGAATGAAAACATATATATAATATATATATTATATATATAGTATATATATATATAGTAATATAAAGAAACTAAAACATCTTTTTGTTCCAACATAATTTTTCCACTTTAGTTAATATAATACTATATGGCCAATCATCTCTTACGATCTCTTAGAATGCGAATTGACCTTTTGTAAAACTTTTAACCAAGCCACCATAATAGTACAACTAAAAAGAAAGAGTCGATAACTTTGATTCGATTTGTCTTCTTCAAGAATAAATGATGTTCTAAAAGTCAGAAAAATAGGGAAGAACGGTGAAGTGTCGAAAAGAGAGAGAGACTGGGAAAAAACGGACAGTGAACTGTGGAAACGTAGAAGACAATACAGCAGAAGTTTGGTGCTCACTTCGAATTGTCCAATCAAATGATAATAGGATTAGATTGGAATGGACACATATGAATTTGGATCTGACACGATAGAAGGTAAATCGAAATTTGATACTGAGACGTCTGCCTCGAACAAAGAGGGTAGAAGGAGACAAACAGAATTTTAAATGACAGAATTAGTAATCAGATAGTATGAAAACGGACACTTAGAGTTCATATTAGTTTGAAATCTTACTACACAGTTATCGCCCTTTATTGATATTTGACAGCCATAGTGATAGATAGTATCGAGTTAAAGAACTTTTTTGTGGAATCATAAAGGCCAGTGTTCAATCCCAAGTTACTGCTCAACAGCTGTAAAATTATTTATTCATATCTGTGGAATGAGAACAGGATACCCTCATGGATTGAATAAAGGGTTGGGTTCAAAGTTCCATAAAGGCTCTCAATTATGACAAGAAGGTTCCCGAGTTCAAAAAGAAGTTTCCTGCGTTCAAAAAGAAGGTCCCAGAGTTTGAAGAGAAGGTTCCAACAAGAAATACCTGAAGAGGGCCTGAGGGCACACCGGCTGAAATGTTGTACAGATAACAATGAAGATGAGGACAATTGTCCGAAAAATCCAAATGATACAACTGACAGGTAAAACTGTAAAATAATCAGGTGTGGTCTATTGTCAACTTCTTACCTGTCATAGACAGTTTCTTCACCTAATTTATTCATAAATATTTAATCATGTTTGTGTTATTTCACCTGATTTCATGAAATGTTATTATCCCACCTGATTTCAAATTGGAAATTATATAAGGTGAGAAAACTACAATGATTTGAAAACACAGATCATTCACATTTAAGAATATGTAGATTTGGTTTGGTTTGTTTTACGGCATATCAACCTCTGTGGGTCATTTAATGCCAAAAAGGTTATTTGGGATTTCAGTCTTTAAAGCAGTAGTTCTATGGAGATATTCGGTTATGTATTGTTATATCTTGTTAAAAAGTTTGCTTTTTTTTTATAAAATTTAAAATGTTTTCAGGGTTTGTATTCTTAAAGATGTCCCTCAGGTTTCTTGCTTAAGTTATGATTAAAATAAAAAAAAACAATAAAATCCCATGAGCCTTCAGACCGGAAGAACCCTCCGAGCACGTGTATAAAAATACCTGAGGTAGGGTTATCGTCCTTGTTCCACGAGCCTCGCTATCAACCAACCAATCACAGGCCGGCATTCTTTAGCGGCAAAACCAAAGAGACAAATTCTTCCTTTTCTGATCGAGCCTCTCAGAAGACAGACGTGCAAAAAGCATCTCCTATATTCATCCGAGCGACCAGATAGCCGTGCCGAGGGACTAAGATAATTCACCCTGCCTCAGGGACTCAGTTAAGTGGACTGTATTTATATAAACATTCCTGCAGACAAGACCTTAGTTTGCAATAATTTATGTTAGTTATGTATGATAATACAAGTCGTTTGAATTCTACGTTGTGTTCGTGTTTTTCTCCTTTTGACTCCTGTCTGCCAACACTCGTGGCCTGAATCACCATACGTGCAGGAAAAAGGACATACTTCCGACCCCAAAGAAAATCTCTTGGCATAGGCCTTAACTGGGACCATACACTATTTCTGAACGGGCTGAAATTTCTAATTCTATTTCTAATTGGCAATGACTACGGAAACAATAACAATCTATGTCAGAAAAATACAATAGAATAAATGGTAAAGTTATTACGTGTGTATGTATGTATTAGCAAGATCGTGTATAGATTAAAATATCCTTGTATATGTTTGTGTTTATAGCAGTAATGAGAAGATCAATGTTATTACGGTCGAAAGTTGGCTCCAAGTTGTCTGCTTACAAAGCGAGATTAGGTCGACGCAGACGAATACGAGCTAGTGTATCAGCTGTTTGTGCGGTGTAAAGCCCCAGCGGCATGGTGAAACTGAGATTGTTTGATAAACAAATTTTGGTTTTATTTACACCCGCAATATTGGCAAAAGTGGATCCGATTCGAAGTCTTTTAGTTTCAGCGAGACTCGTTCAACAATTAATTTACCAAATTTAACCAAAAAGGGTATACTTGTGTCCGTTGGCAATTCTCAATAGCGAACACAAGTCAATTTTTGTTTTTCTCGGAGCTAATATTTTATTTTAAGCTCAAATAAAAATGCTTTGGAGGACATACACTCATTTTGCGTCTGTCCTCTTCAAACACTAAGCTCAGACTCCAAAACTTTTCAATCAGAACCCAACAGGCCAGCCTTTCACACGTCATCCTTAATCTAGTTTATTTCCTCTAATATATAACTTAAATCTATTTTTTTCCACATCTCATTATTTTACGCTATGTAGTTATTGAGAAAACAGGCCTAATATCATAGAAAATTAATGACCAGCTGACGACCTCAGTCGGTCAAAATTGGATATTTCTGATGCAAAATGCCAATACATAAAGCAACATTATCCCGCCCCCGTCCCTCATAGACTCGGCCAGATCTGACAGTGACTCCGATGGGAAATATAATGGCCATTTTGCGGGGAAATGGCGATGTCTGCGCCAAGACAGCAATAACAAATCGGATTGCATTTACCTAGCCCCTCCAACACGAACAGGACATCACATGATTTTTTTTTAAGGATGGATTCACCAAAACGAAAAATAGACGAGAGAAAATAGCAAAACTTGCAAATTGGTCAGAAAATTAAAACAAAGTTTTTTGTGGTCCCCCATGATAGTTTAACTACAGTATAGGAATGAACTTTTTGCGAATTGGGTTAAGGTTTAAGGTTGTTTTTAATTACGTATTGCTTTTAAAAAAAAATTACTATACATTTAATGTCGAAAAATATTTTTTTAAAACCAAGTTTAATTGAAATTATACATTGTAATCGAAAAATTGATCGACAGTTCTGACGAATAAGACTCTAAGGAAGGACATTTTCTTATAATAGAAATTGTGTTTTTCTCTCTGTAACCGAAACTGTATTACTACTCAAGTCACAATTCCCTTAGTTATTTACGTCACATTCTCCATTCTTTTCTTTTATTTTTATTTAAGCCTCAATTATTAATAAAATTGTTTTATATTAATAATACTGTTGACCATATCTACATACTAATAACATGAAATTGTATTTATATATACAACAAAATAGCGGTTTACAGTGTAAACGGGAAGGCTAATTTGCATACTGATATTAAAAATTTGATTTTAATGAATATATGCTTAGTATTATTGATTTCTAATGGTTTGGTTTTATCTTAATGAATATGAGCAAAAATCCCGGGGATATATCTTAAACGAAATACATTAATAGATGACTAATTTTATTCTTTACTTCCTATTTTAACTAAATTGTTAAATTAGGAAAATTTACCAATGAAAGACGGGAGTAATGGAAGAGTATGTTTCGCTTGTTATATTTTTCGATTATATCCCCGTCCGTTTCAAATCTTTTTATCTGCATTCTCATTTAGTTTCATTAGCCTTTCTAATTTAATATAATGTTTTATTACATTAGAACTTAATGTGTATATATATATATATATATATATATATATAATATATAGGAGGGCGCATATATTTGCTGGTACTAGTTATTGACTTTCGTTAATAGATATGTTAACGAAAGTAAAGAGAAACATTTATACAATCGAACAATGTATCATATATAGCGACAAGGAAAGAAAAGCTCGTATTATATATATATATATATATATATATATATATATATATATATATATATATCTTCATACAATGACTGCTATTTACACAGTAGCATTGCAACCAACAAAGCCTTCATCAGATGATGACTCTGGGTTCAGGCATGGTTTCGGGGCCGAAGTATCATTACCACTAACCCAGAGCGCCCCTGCAGTATCTCACGATACCACCAGACTTTGTCGGTTTGATGTCACAAAATAGGACTGCCATATCCACGCTGATGCGGTTAGAGCTTTCTCCTGGATCTTATTTAAGTATTTCCTCTTGTCTGGTAGAGAAAGTCTAAGTTTAGACAAAAATGCCGAGGTTGAGTTGGCAATAAACCCCCGACATCCGACCTCAATGGGAAATACATCCGTGATCCATCCGTTTCTGGCGCATTGTTCACGTAGGTCTTCATATTTTTCCAACTTATGCTGATGGGCCCAATCCAGATTTTCTTCAAATGGAACTGTCAACTCAATGATAAAAACTTTCTTTTGATTAACAGACCAAATGACAATATCAGGACGCTGGGCCGTTACGGTTATTTCAGTTGGAAAAACGAGCTGATGTTCCAAGTCGCATCCAATGCGCCAGCTCGCGGAGCCGTCAAATATAGAAGATATATATATATGTGTGTATATATATATATATATATACACATATATATATATACACACACACACACCAACCCCTCCGCACGAGCAGGATGCGACACAAGGTCAATTTCTTAAGCAGAGTTCAGCAGGTATGAATTCAGAGTTTTCCTTCTTCTAGACCGGTTGCCTAACCAAGGTTAAAGAGCCCAGTCTACCCTACTATTTACCATAAGCTGGAGGGAGAGTAGAATTCATACCTTTCCCAAGGATATTAGCGCTAAGTGAAATGCAATTACCACGTCCAGGATTTGAACTCGGGGCGACGAGTCCATTTCCCAAGACTTTAACCATTACACCACGCGCTTCCTAAAAGCTTGTAATATAGATATAGATCAGTTGAAAGGAAGTACGAGACGAATGGGAAAGAGTTTGATCCCACAGAGATAGGCACATGCTCCACCAAGCTATCAAAATTCGCCCTCCACCATCGTGTGAAACCTACTTGATAATCCTTTAGGCACCCCTTTTGCGATCTTGTTTCGTAAGGATATTTTTTCATTTACACCGCCAAAATCCGGTTGTTTGTTAACAGATGATTTTTAGAGTTTTTTTTTAATTATAAAACTAACCCCTAACCCTAACCCTTAACAAACAATCGGATTTTGACGGTGTAAATGAAGAAAATGTACCCATGAAACGAGATCACAAAAGGGGTGCCTAAAGGTCATATGGTCCCAAAGATCCACTATAGTTCTATCCTGATTGGAATAACACCTATTATGTAAACCTTTATTTCTTCGTGATATATACGACACATTGCAGAATTTTAAACACACCAACACGGGCTGTTTGGAGGCAAATCTAACTCATTTTCATAGAGACATCGTTAATAAATAAGACTTATTGTCTAAGAGACATCGTTAATAAATAAGACTTATTGTATGTATTAATGATTTTGACTATAAATGAAATTGATAAACACAATTCCTGAGGTATTGTGACGTAAGCATTGATGTAGTTTCGGTTACAGACAGACACCGAATCTTCATTATAATAAGATTCTAATAATTAAGTCTTATTGTCTTGTGCCGCTTCAAATCTGTTTTTTCAGAAGTCTGAGAGTTGTCAAATGCTCTTTTTTTTTACAGTGATTTTCTTTTTAACCATAGAAAATCACTAGGTAGGTACAAAATGGCCAAATTAAGTATCGATCACAAGGTGTGTAATGCATATTTGGAATTCCGTACCTTCTAGTAAATGATGATGGGTGATGTAGGAATGGCCTACTGCTAGAGTATGTAGACTTTGATCAAGTGCGAACAAAATACTACCAAGCAAATAATTTGAAAAAAAATTTCACGAAAATAAAACCACCCAGGATTTTTCACCTCCTAATTGTACTTGTACTCAAAAATATGAATAATTGACCAACAGTTAAAATATATACATTTGTTTTCTTGTAACGTTGCGGGGGTCACAATGTGGTTGACACAATGGGTGTCTTTTCACCGTGCACTCACTGGGTGCGCTATTAAACTCACATAAGTCGCTGGATGCTTACAAGGCAGGTAAACTTCCAGCGCTTGTTTACAACACTCACAGAATCCAGTAGTCCTTTTCGTTGGTCGACCCCAAAATTCTCCCACACTTCCTCGCGTGATCAGGGAAAAGGTATCACGTTTCCCGACCGTGGGTTTTTAGTTACGGTCAATATGTCTTGTTGACAAGAATCTTCTTTTTAGTATCAAGTATCTTGTTTTTTTTTGTTTAATGGCTTTCATTCATAATTTATCGTACGATTTCTTTGGCGTAGTAAAATAAAGATGAGGACAGTACTTCTTGCTTTTCATCAATTTCTTCACGTAATGCAAATTATTGAGAGAGAGAGAGAGAGAGAGAGAGTCGATTTCTTTAACACATGTTTTTCAGTCACCCACCTATGACTAACTCGCGGGCAAACTGCCAACCCCGACTGCTTTCGGCAAGTTCCGTCAACCCGAATGTCTCGGCAAATTGTGCCAACCTAACTGTCCCAAAATCTAAGGTTCCCTCATTATATAGAAATAGGTGGGGAACTTTCTAGAATGTCATGGAACCTTTCGAAGGTTCTAACTGTTCTACCAAATTGCATGTGTCACCGAAGAGGTCAACGGGTCAACCATTCTTTCTTCTGACAAACCGATTAAAATCAATTTTAATAGCAAAATCCTAGACTTCCTGGCTACCGAACCGACTCACAGGTGATAATGAGAATTACATTATCCTCTTGCTTGCCCACTCCCGTAAGGTCTGAGAATTATGCTACATCCCATTAAGGTTTCTCTGTGTCTGGCACAAGGCCACAAATATGGTGTTCCCGGGTAAGACACGTCAATTATGCTACATTCTACCAATCTATCGCTACGAATCCAAAACTTAGTCGATATAAAATGATCCACCGAGGTTGAGATGTCGCACAGCAAACAAATCAATCATGAGAAAATCATTATACTAACACAATTCATCTATACAAACTCTTAGCAAGTCCGCTTGACGGCATCCAATGTCCATACAGATCTGATGAATGTAAATTGTTGCTGAAAATTTTAAGAATGTCACTTATGAGTTCGTCCTTACTTCTTCAGCAGTACAAGTGATGTAATCGACACTATTCTGAAACACACTACTACTACTTGCTGTCCATCGTATCCAATGATGACACCACACGAATCATTTTCCTCCAATTTAATCAGTCTCTGGTTGCGTCTTGCCAACTGCCTATGGATGTATTCAAGTCCTTCAGGTTTCTCTTGATATTGTTCTTGTACCTGAGCTTTGGTCTACCGATTCTACGTGATCCCTCTCTCAGTTGAGAGTACAGAATCTGCTTTGGTAGTCTGTCATCCCCAAGTCTGTTTAAGTGGCCAGCCCATCTCAGGTTGCGTTGGACAAGTATTTGATGCATGCCAGGGAGTCCAGTTCTCTTCAGGATGGTTCTGTTTGAACCATGTTGCCACCACCTGACATTTAATATGCTGCGCAAGTGAAACACACTAACTCTACTATTATAAGTAACCTTCCTACATAAAGATCTACTAATTATGCCGATTGAAATATTCACCTTGACGTCCTCTTGACGACATCCAATGTCCCCACAGAGTTGATGAATGTAATTTTTGCTGATCAGCCAACACTGCTGTATCCATAGACGAATGTCACTTATGAGTTCGTTTGAATTTCTCCAACAGTACTTAATATTTCACCTTACGGTCCCAAATTGACCTTGTAAGGTTCAAGGTTATATATATATTATAACTGATTGAAATAAACAACTCCGACACGAGTGTTGAACATAACAAAATGGACTTTATAAATGGAGACATTTATCACATATACAAAAATACGTGTAAGGCACAAGGTGAAATAAAAACATAAACAATAGTTACCTACATGTACATATAAAAGATATAGATAGAGTTATGAATAGTCCATAAGGTTAAAGTCACTTACTGACTTAGTCCGTACGTGGGGGATAGGAGCCCCCCCACGAGGATGGGGTGTAGACACAAATGTCTAACCCATGTTGTCCAGTCCAAGAAGAAGGAGAAAAGAGAGGTCTTGAATCTGGCGCTTCCTGCTTAAATACAGAAAAACGCCCGGTGGTGAGAATAAGACTGGAGGGAAGATACCTCTTCCAGATCCAAGGGAAGACAATCCAACAACCTTGTGTCCCATCCTACTCGTATGGTGTCCTGAGTATGACTTTAAACTGCATCTAGTGTTGAAGTTTCCATTCTGGTGCTCTGGGGAGTGTGGAGTACACCTTTATTGCCCCGCCCTGTCGGATGGGGCATTAGAATGCACCGAATGCACCTGTGCAGAGGGGTAAGACTCCCCCAATGGGGCCACCTGTTGGCCGTAGGTGGCGACCCGTGATGCTTAAGGATAGAGCCCAGGTGGACGAGCAATTCATGACATGCAATACTCCACTTTGGCCCTATCTTGGGCTAGACGGGCGGTCGGAGAGGCCCCCTGCGATCAATCGGCTGGTCACGTCAAGCCCTAGCACCTATATGATTTCCCCAACCCTATTGCCCTTATGGCAAGCCCCAACCCCTTTTTATCATATGGGTGCTAGAAGGCGGTGGCTGTGGGTCTACATGTCCTGGGAATGACGTTAAACTCTATCTGATGGTGAGGTTCCAATTTTGGAGGTTTGGGGAATGAGGAGCACCCCTTCATCACCATTGCTCCCTGGTCCACTCTGACCCAGAGTGGTAGTACCTGTTAGGGTCCCATCTATGGGTTAAATAGAAAAATATATTTATTAAAAAATTGTATTATCCATTAAGAATTGATTTATTTCAAAACTTTATCGGCATTAAATGACCCACTGAGGTTGATATGCCGTAAAACAAAACAAACCAAATCAACCAAACCTTGTGGAGTACACCTTTATTGCCATTACTCCCAGGTCCACTCTGACCCGGAGTGGCAACATCTTTTAGGGTCCCATCTATGGATTAAAAAGCTAGAAAAAGAATTTTAAAAATGTGTTTTGAAAAATGAATTTCAAAATAATTGAATACATAGCAAGAATGAATAAATCAAAGATGTCTTCAGCATAAAATAACCCAAAGGTTGAAATGTTTAAAATCCAACCACTTACTCATGTGAGGGGATTAGTAAATATTTATAAGAGCTAAAAATAAATTCAAAGATTCTGCGAAAACCTGTGCAAACAAAACAAACTTCTTTTGATTAATAGCATTATTAGAGAAAGTAAAGACAGCTTCTCAACAGAACCACTTTACGGCAATATACTAAAATGATGATGAATTCTTTTAATTTAAAGAAATAACTTTGATTTATTTGCTCAAATATTCTCAATCATCAAAACAGAACCTCCAGCAAAGCAGTACAAGAGACCGTTTACCGTTCTGGAATAACAATAGATAAAAATCCATGTTTTGTGCAATGCAATAGTTATATATATTACAAGTGTGTTGTCTTGATGATAAGTGGCCAATACGCTGTTTTGAAACCAATGTTAACAACTGTCTCTTAAATGTATTGTAATCTATAGAAAATAAATACAGCACTTGCACCAGTAATCGAGCACTTTATTTTCAATTCAGACAGACACACATACATATATATATATATATATATATATATATATATATATATATATATGGGCCGGGTTAGCTCAGTCGGTAGAGCGTTCGGCTAGAAACCACAAGGTTCCTAGTTCGATACCGGTCCTCGCCAACTCAGCGTATGAGTAGCATAGGGATCTGTGCGGTAAAGTAAGGAGCTGGTGGTAGGTGTGGCGCTCCACCTCAGATGCTAAAACAATCTCCTTGGTCTAGTGCTATTGAAAAGGGGATAGACTCCCTCACTGATTGACTAATACCGACTCTAGGCCGCCCTGACGATTTACTTTATATATATATATATATATATATATATATTAAACATTGTTTTTCCTTCAACAGATGAACTTCGATACGTTTCTCTGTCCGAATTATTTGGTTTATCAAACAGAAAACTTTCTAAAACCAATTAAAAATCATTTCCAATGCATTTTTATGGTAAAAATCATTTTCAATGCATTTTTATGGTAAAAATCATTTGCTGTGCATTTTTTATGGTAAAAATCATTTTCAATATATTTTTACACTATCCCCATCAAAGTCTCCAAGTTCTAAAATCATTTTCAATATATTTTTATACTACATAAAAATATATTGAAAATGATTTTTACTATAAAGATGCACTGGAAATTATTTTTACTATAAAAATGCAGTGGAAATGATTTCTACTATAAAAATGCAGTGGAAATGATTTCTACTATAAAAATGCAGTGGAAATGATTTCTACTATAAAAATGCATTGGAAATGATTTTTACTATAAAAATGCACTGGAAAGGATTTCTACTATAAAAATGCACTGGAAAGGATTTCTACTATAAAAATGCACTGGAAAGGATTTCTACTATAAAAATGCATTGGAAATTATTTCTACTATAAAAATGCATTGGAAATGATTTTTACTATAAAAATGCACCGGAAATGATTTCTACTATAAAAATGCACTGGAAACGATTTTTACGATAAAAATGCATTGGAAAGATGTAGAAATCATACTATAAAAATGCATTGGAAAGATGTCTGTGCTGAGTATGCCCAGAGAAACAGAAGTACTGTTGATAATAAGGAACTTCACTCACGTTTCTAAAAGCTCTGGTTTCTTCCCCATCATGTAAATCTCAATGAATGACCATCCTTTGAATCTTTTGGCCTTGATCATGTCAGTCTAAAGTTAAAGTGAAGGATTGACCATGGTCCTATTTAGCTAAAGTAAATTCCTGTTACAGCACGACACCCTCGCGGATGTGTTAGATGGGATCGATCTGTCTCCACATCCTGCTGCTAACAAAATAAAATTGGTCAATTTTTAAAGAACACAAATTTCATTGGTCATTTCAAATATTTTAGAAAAAAAAAATCTTTCAATATTTTAGAAAAAAAACAAAAACTTTTAATATTTTAGAAAAAATTTTTTAATATTTTAGAAAAAAATCTTTTAAATTTTAGAAAAAAAAAATCTTTTAATATTTTAGAAAAACAAACTTTGAATATTTTAGAAAAACAATCTTTTGATATTTTAGAAAAAAAGAGAATCTGATATCAGAAAAAAAAATTCAATATTCTAGTGGCCAAAAAAATAAATAAATAATTTGCAATGTATTTTTATAGTAAAAATCTTTTTCAATACATTTTTATAGTAAAAATC
>CM042174.1:8313273-8358273 GCA_023376005.1 Doryteuthis pealeii
ATTCGTTTGATAATGGATTTGGGATGATCGTAATGTACACTGATGTAACAGGGGTTTAAGTTATCCTTACAAAAGGGTTTATAACTATCATTGGACAAATTGAAGGTAATGTCAAGGAAATTCACTATTTTGAGATTCGAAACTATCTCGATTTTAAAACCAAGGAATTTAAAGGCTCTTATGATTTTTTTCCTCTATGCTAGAGGTCTTAGGTCTATGACTGTCAGGGATATAAATTAGTGTTTTGAATACGGGTCAACTTATACATTTCCTACGACTCTATTATGGGGCTAAGTTATGTTTATTGTTGCTGGTATCTTATCCCCAATAAAGCTGGTACTTAATTCTTGAGGGTTGGTAAGCTGAAATGGAATTTAAGGAATGAAAAGGAAAGAGACAAAGGCAAGAGCTAGTTTTACGACTTAGGCTTTATTGAACGGGGCATAATCGTATGTAGCGAGGGAACCTGCCCCTGACTAGGAGAAAACGACTACACACTGTTGCAGCCTCAGTTCGAATACTCGAGATATCCTTTTGGGGGTAGGGGTAGGGAGTCAGTCCTTTTTGTCGAACATGTGCAAAGGGGTTATTCCGGTCAAGGTCCCATGGGAGTTTGTTGTTCTTTTTATTTTATTTTTTTATTTTTTATTTCTCTGAATGTTTGAGATGAGTCTTGATGATTAGTATTATCTGCGTTATTCGTACTATTGTTCTCACCTTTTTTTTGTTATTTGTAAAACGTTTCGGCCGATATACTCTCCGGCCTTCTTCAGGTATTTCTTGTCCGACTCGGGAATCTTCTCGGACTTGGGAACCTTCTTTTCGAACTCGAGAACTTTCTTGTCGTAATCAGAAGCCATCACGGAACTTTGAACCTAACCCTTTATTCAGTCCACGGGGAATACAGGATACCCCCGTGGACTGGATAAAGGGTTAAGTTCAAAGTTCTGTGATGGCTCCCGATTACGACAAGAAGGTTCCCGTGTCCAAAATGAAGGTTCCTGATTACGACAAGAAAGTTCCTGAGTTCGAAAAGAAGGTTCCCGAGTCCGACAAGAAGTACCTGAAGAAGGCCGGAGGGTATATAGGCCGAAACGTTGTACAAATAACAATAAAGATGAGGACAATAGTCCGAATAAAGCAGATAATTTTTATTTTCGTTTTTATTTTCGTATTTTTTAATCCCTAGACCATCCATTACACCATGTGCCTCCAACTGTCAAATATGACATTACCCAATTGCAATGTGCTTATCTATTATGAAAAAAAAATCCAATGTCTCAGCACTGCTTATCTCCCTTGAAACTAATCTTCTATCATTGCAATCCTTTTTCATTTTGCTTCCTTTTTTCCTAAGATTATTTTTGTAAATAGATTTCAATAATGTGATAGGAATAACTGATAAAATCTGAACAGCAATAAATGTTTCGTCTTGCTTTATGTCCAGACAGATCAATCAAAACTAAAAAAACATACAAAAAACAAACAATAATAATAATAATTGTAATGGAGATTGTGTGTTTTTCTGTCTGTAACTGAAACTATATCACTACTCAAGTCACAATTCCCTTAGTTATTTACATCAAATTCTCCATGATTTTATTTTTATTTAAACATCAATTATTAATACAGTTGACCATGCTAGATATTTACCACGTACCCCACGTGTATGGGTTAGGCACAAGGCCCTATTAATGTGGGGACCACCCATAAGTCAAGGCTCATGGGTGGTGGGTGTAAAAAATGCATTGATCACGTCAGCATTCCCCCTCAAAGGGGCGCCTCAGGCACTGGGCAATAATCAAAGGGGCAGGTGTTGCCTGGGGGGATGGCCCCTTGGGATCAACGATGTTAACTTGTACGGTCCAGAGCCGAAGCCGAAGTTAGATATGTTGGACATGTCGGCATACTAAAAACATGTAATTGTATTTATATATATACAACATTATAGCGGTTTATCATATAAACAGGAAGACTAATTAGCATTTTGATTTTACTAAATATGTGCTTAGTAATATTAATTTCTAATTGTTTGGTTTTATCTCAATGAATAAGTGCAAAAATCTTGGGGATGAATCTTAAAAGAAATCCATTAACTAGAAGAATTAACGGTAATTTTATTCTTTACTTCCTATTTTAACTAAATAGTTAAATTAGGAGAATTTAGCAATAAAAGACGAGAGTGATGGAACAGTAAGTTTCAGTTGTTCAATTATTTTTATTATACCCCACCTCTGTTCCAAATCTTTTTATCTGAATTCTTATTTAATTTCATTAGCCTTTTTAATCTAATAAATTTTATCAGTATTATCTGCATTATTCGGGCTATTGTCCCATCTTCATTGTTATTCGTACAACGACAAGAGTCCGACAAGAAATACCTGAAGAAGGCCGGAGGGTATATCGGCCGAAACGTTGTACAAATAACAATGAAGATGGGGACAATAGTCCGAATAAAGCAGATAATACTAATCTTCAAGCCTCATCTCAAACATTCAGAGAAAAAATTTTATCAGATTAAAATGTAAATACTTGCACCTGAATGGTACATATATTTACTAGTAATAATAATCTTGGAAATCTTTTTTTTAATTCCTTTTTTTTTTTTCAGCTAATAAAATGACTGTGTTTATTTGTTCTTGGTAGCACTGTGTGATTTTTCTATTCTAAAATATATGATACTTCTCTTAAAGGAAACCCTGATCAACTTTTATGATATTCCAAGATATCCATTTATTTCATTTCACTGCACAATATAACCTAAATAAAATTGAGAATGAAGGTAATTTTATTCTTTACATCCTATTTTAACTAAATAGTTAAATTAGGAGAATTTAGCAATAAAAGACGAGAGTGATGGAACAGTAAGTTTCAGTTGTTCAATTATTTTTATTATACCCCACCTCTGTTCCAAATCTTTTTATCTGAATTCTTATTTAATTTCATTAGCCTTTTTAATCTAATAAATTTTATCAGTATTATCTGCATTATTCGGGCTATTGTCCCATCTTCATTGTTATTCGTACAACGACAAGAGTCCGACAAGAAATACCTGAAGAAGGCCGGAGGGTATATCGGTCGAAACGTTGTACAAATAACAATGAAGATGGGGACAATAGTCCGAATAAAGCAGATAATACTAATCTTCAAGCCTCATCTCAAACATTCAGAGAAAAATTTTATCAGATTAAAATGTAAATACTTGCACCTGAATGGTACATATATTTACTAGTAATAATAATCTTGGAAATCTTTTTTTTAATTCCTTTTTTTTTTTTCAGCTAATAAAATGACTGTGTTTATTTGTTCTTGGTAGCACTGTGTGATTTTTCTATTCTAAAATATATGATACTTCTCTTAAAGGAAACCCTGATCAACTTTTATGATATTCCAAGATATCCATTTATTTCATTTCACTGCACAATATAACCTAAATAAAATTGAGAATGAAGGTAATTTTATTCTTTACATCCTATTTTAACTAAATAGTTAAATTAGGAGAATTTAGCAATAAAAGACGAGAGTGATGGAACAGTAAGTTTCAGTTGTTCTATTATTTTTATTATACCCCACCTCTGTTCCAAATCTTTTTATCTGAATTCTTATTTAGTTTCATTAGCCTTTTTAATCTAATAAATTTTATCAGATTAAAATTTAAATACTTGCACCCGAATGGTGCATATTTTTACTAGTAATAATAATCTTGGAAATCTTTTTTTTTAATTCCCTTTTTTTTTTTCAGCTAATAAAATGGCTGTGTTTATTTGTTCTTGGTAGCACTGTGTGATTTTTCTATTCTAAAATATATGATACTTCTCTTAAAGGAAACCATGATCAACTTTTATGATATTCCAAGATATCCATTTATTTCCTTTCACTGCATAATATAACCTAATTAAAATTGAGAATGAAGGTAATTTTGTAAAGAATATTCAGAAATAATTAATATTTGATTGATAGACAAAAATCTATAAAGAATTGAAAATATTTTTATGTTTTTTTTTTCTTTCTTTCTTAGTACACGGTTTGAAAGAGAATTTAATTGATTTTTTAAGCAATCTAAAAAATGTCTCGACTAATCAAAATAAGATAAAAGTCTAAAGTAACCAAAATTATAAATTTAAAAAAAACGTAGCAAAAATTCATACAATAAAAACAAATAAAAAGGATGTAAGAACATAGAATTGTCAGACAGTTCAAGTTTTTCCCTCTTTGTTTATTTTCTTTTGATTGTTGTTTTTGTTTTGTTTGTTTGTTTGTTTTGTGTTTTGGGTGCCATTCGCAAAAGTGCATCCCGGCCTCCTGCCTTAAAAAAGACGCTAGGCGGTGATAGCTGAAAAAAACAACCCCACCTACGAATGAAGTACTTAGCTGAATTGGTGCCCACTGAAAAAAAAGACAAACAGCGCTTAAGGCGTTTTTCCCGAAAAGTTAATGCGAAATTTTTCTTTCAAATCTTTTTTTGATAAGTAAATGTAAATATTTTAACCCTCCTCTCTTTAAAATATTTTAAGGCTCCCTCTTAAAATATTTACATTTACTTATCAAAAAAAGATTTGAAAGAAAAATTACGCATTAACTTTTCGGGAAAAACGCCTTAAGCGTTGGTTGTCTTTTTTCAGTGGGCACCAATTCAGCTAAGGACTTCATTCGTAGGTGGGGTTGTTGTTTTTTTTTGTTAAAATATTCACATTTACTTGTTGATAAAAATATGGCTTACTTTTAACGCCTTCAAACCACTAAAAAAATCTTTTTTTTCAGTATTTTCATTTTTTTTTTTTTCGAAGATCAATTACAAATTTAAAAATTCTATTCCAGTAGGCACCGCTTCAGCTAGGGACTTCAATCGTAGGTGGGATTGTTTTTTCAGCTATCACCGACCAGCGTTTTTTAAAGCAGGATGCTGGGACGCAATTCTGCGAATAGCACAGTGTTTTGTTCTTCTTTTTTTTTTATTTTCTAGTTCTTTTAAGGATTTTCTGAATTCGTAAAGTCTGCTTTTCCATTGGGTTGATTAATATTCATGGGAGTAAGAGTTTTTGCCGTTTAAAGGTGGCTGGGTATGCTCGGAATATGTTCTTAGCGTTTCACTTTTAACCCCATCTCATTTGGTCGTCGTGCAGAAAAGGAAAGAATTCAAGGAAAAAATAGACAAAGACAGAAGGTGGTTTTATGACTTAGGCTTTATTCACCAGTCATAGTCACCAAATGGCAAGGGAATATCTCCCTGACTAGTAGTAGCGACTACACCTAGTTAATGCCAAAACTCGAATGACCGAGGGATTATCTTCAAGGCTCGGAAGTTGGTCCCTTTTCTCACACATACACGGAGTTTTCTTCCGGTGAAGGCTCATGGGAGTTTATTTTATTTATTTATTTATTTCTTAATCCCCCACACATTTTCCACAGCAGGATCCATTTGTAACGTATTGGGTTCTAATTAGCGATACGTAACGTAGTGGGACCAGTTGGGGATCTATTGCGTTGGGGTACCAGTTCGTATTTAACCTTAGTGCCTTTCCTTCTTCGGCACTACTACTCGTATATTCGTACGCACAGCAGTTTGTTTACAACTGACACGGGTCTAGGTCTAGCAGTCAGTCCTAGCTAGCCCCAAAATCCTTCTCCCACTTCTTTTGGTCAAGGGAAAGGTATCACGTTTACGCACGCCGCGTGCTCCTCGTTACGGCCAATTTGACGTGTTGACAAGTTTACACTTTAATGACTTTCATTCATGAGTACGATTTCTTTGCGATAGTGACCTTACTATCTTGTTTGTATCGTGAGTCCATTCATAAAGATTTCTTTCGTTGTAAATAGAGCAGACTAATAACACTGGATTTAACTTCTCAAAAGTTTATTATGTTTCAAACTTCTTCTAACTTTTGAGAGAGAGAGAGCCCCGAATAATCTGTCTTAGCAAGAGGTGTATTTTAACTGGATTCAACTGCGAGTTTTTAGTCCTTAGTAAACTTCTCGGTGAACAAGCTTTTCTCAGCCTCTCCTTATCGTCCTTAGCGACTACAGTTCCATACGATCACTGGCCCGATTTCTGCCGAACGCGGACGCAAACCAACTGCTCTGCTCGCAGACTCCAACCCAACTCACTCCAAATCCAACTGCAACTGACCTCCTGTGATCCTATCCGCGGGTCTTAGATAGTATTTCCAAACAATCCTCCAGAAGGTTCCACCCTAGAACGTTCGAGACCTTTCGATTCAATCCATTCGTTCCAATCTCACTGGTCAATCAGAGTTCACTAACCTAAACATCAAAGGCTTCTTGGAGTCCCAAAGACTGTTTTTTCCTTAATCCCAGACTTATCGTCTGCTTTCTCTCGTTAAAGAGATGTTATCTATCCTAACTACCTTTTTCGGTGATTCTTCAAAGACCACCCAGCGACTCAAGATAATCGGTAGTACATTTTTCTAAGGTTCTTTTCCAAGTCCGGCACAAGGCCACAAATATAGGTGCAGCGCGGCGATTATATAACACATTGATGGAACTTAGAATCTTCCAAGAAATAAACAGAACTGTCGGCTGGGGCTTTAGAATACACGGACTGCACTTCAGCAGAGGGGTCCCCCCACCCCAATGGGGCCACCTGTTGGCTGTGGGGGACGATCCATGATACTTAACGACAGAATCCTGATGGTTGAGCAGTCCATGACATGCAACACACCACTTAGACTTGTAATTAGGCCCCCTCCAACCAATCGGCTGGTCGTGTCAAGCCCTAGCACCTATATGATTGCCCTGACCCTATTGCCCTTATGGCAAGCCCCAACCTTTTTATTATATGGGTACTAGAATGCGGTGGCTGAGGCTCTTCATTTCCTGGGAATGATGTTAAACTTTGTTGAGGTTCACAGGAATGTGGAGCACCCCTTCATCATCATTGCTCCCAGGTCCACTCTGACGCAGAGTGGTAGTACCTGTTAGGATCTCATCTATGGGTTAAATAAAAAAATATTTATAAATAAAAATGAGTATCCATTCAGAATAAATTTATTTAAAAACTTTGTTAGCATTAAATGACCCACTGAGGTTGCTATGCCGTAAAACAAACCAAATCCAAGAAATGAAAAATATATGAATTTTACCTGCACTTTTATATCCTCAACTATGTCTCACTTGGGCATGTGGGGGTGACAAGAAGTTTAATGTTTTAGGTCGAAAGGTTGCTGGTTATTCCTAGTGAATGTTCACAGGGTTTACTTTTAACCCCATCATATTCAGTGGTCACGCTTAATTCGGAGGTTATCTAGATTTCTCTCCCAGGCCTCTATAGTGACTGTTATATTTCTCTCTGCGTTGTTGCATTTAATTAAGTGTTTTCGGAATATAGATGCTTGTGTGTGTAAGTGTTCTTTGACTCTAATATGTAATGGTCTAGTGGTGCTACCTATGTAGAATTGGTTGCATTTGTTACATTGCGTGCGGTATACCACATTCACTTCATGGTACATACCTGTGTCGCGGATGGGGCAGTTCGCTAGTGTGCAACTAGTGGTGTCTTTATGGCGGTTTTTGGAGAGTTGTCTCCGAAGTGATGGTCCGTAACGGGCAAGTTGTATTTTAAAGGAAAGAAAAGGAAGAGACAAAGACAAAAGGTAGTCTGAGGATTCAGGCTTTATTCATGAGCCATAGCCACCATGTGATATGGAAATATCTTCCTGTCATGTAGTAATATCTCGTCCCAGTTACGGCCTAAGTTCGAATGGCCGAGATATTATCTTGGGAGTCGGAAGTGGGTCCCTTTTCCTGCACATGCTCGGAGGGTTCTTCCAGTCTGAAGGCTCATGGGAGTTTTTTTTATTTTTTATTTTATTTTAATCCCCTCAGGCAATGGAATTTTTGATCGTTGAAACTAATTTTATTTATGTTGAGGTTCCAGTTTTGGAGGTTTGGGGAATGTGGAGCACCCCTTCATCGCCATTGCTCCCAGGTTTACTCTGACCCGGAGTGTTAGTACCTGTTAGGGTCCCATCTGTGGGTTAAATAGAAAAACATGAGTTTATAAACAAACAAAAAAAAACTTTGTCAGCATTAAATGACCCACTGAGGTTGATATGCCACAAAACAAAACAAACCAAACCAAATATATTGGGTCATTCATCATTAATACCTTTGTGTTAGTATAGCATTCAATTCTAAGACTAACAACAAGAAAGGAATTAATATTTCCTCTAATTCAAACAATTTATTGACTAGCACATAAAACAACAAACAACAATATAAAGTCCTTCCTGTATATAAAGTTGAGTTTAAGGGACCTACCGGCGCGTTGGAGAAGATATCTTAGGGTGGTTTCCTTGAGCCCCTGAATTCGCTGCCCTCTGGTGCCGCTGGTAGAATCTGTCTGGTTTTGCTTTTTGGATATTGCGCCTAAACTCTGGGCTATCACGTCATTGGTATATCCAATCACAGAGCCTCTCCCTTACTCACTCTATAAATAGGAATAACCAGTTTACTGACCCAACACCTTTATAAAGAATCGTGACATTTTCTTTGTACATATACCATCACGATCTCAGGAAAAAACAATATGTGGATTTCACGTGTTTAGTACAGAAAATAATTAGTAAAACAAGGAAGTGCTTAAGTAGGTTAAGTGTGAAAGTTAATCCTTTTCGAGTGGTTCATGCTTGGGACATGATATGTTGTTATATCTCACTCAACAAGGTCTAACATTTGCATGAGTATATACAATGATATCAACGTCATCGTTTTGTTAAGCTGGTAGCATGGATATTCGTGACTCTCTCTCTCTCTCTCTCTCTCTCTCTCTCTCTCTCTCTCTCTCTCTCCAGTGAAATCAGATATGTCCAATCAGAATCCAGATCAGTGACTTACACGTCTCACGTACATGGGTTTTTTTTCTTTCATTTCTACACTCTTTCAATTTCCACAAGTGTCAAACACCAACCACATCTGATGTCATACACTGAACTCTTCACTATCATTATATTACATTAATAACTATATATATATATATACTAGCAAATATATGCACCCTCCGGGTGCAAGTATTTAAGTTTTAATGTAATAAGATATTGTATTAAATTAGAAAGGCTAATGAAACTAAATAAGAATACAGATAAAAAGATTTGAAACAGAGGGAGTATAATAAAAGATTTGAAACAGAGGGAGTATAATAAAAAATGGAACAACTGAAACTTACTCTTCCATCACTCTCGTCTTTCATTGTTATTTTTTCTAATTTAAGTATTTAGTTAAAAGAGGAAGTAAAGAATAAAATGACAGTTATTTTATCTTGTTAATGGATTTCATTTAAGATTTATTGAAGAGATTTTTGCTTATATTCATTAAAATAAAACCAAACAGTTAGAAACCAATAATACTAAGCATATATTTATTAAATTCGATTTTTTAATATTAATATGTAAATTAGCCTTCCCGTTTACACTGTAAACCGCTATTTTGTTGTATATATAAATATAATTGCATGTTATCAGTATGTAGACATAGTTAACAGTATTAATAATGTAAGACAATTTTATTAATAATTGAGGTTAAATAAAAATAAAATCATGGAGAATGTGATGTCAATAACTAAGAGAATTGTGACTTGAGTAGGAATATAGTTTCGGTTACAGACAGAAAAACACAAATCTCCATTATAATAAGATATATATATATATATATATATATATATATATATATATATACTAGCAAAATTACCCGGTCCATGACTGGACGAAAAGGTTTTTAGGAACACCAGGGGGTTCTTGAAAAAAAATTTTAAATCACTGAAAATTTATGTATTACAGTGTTTATTTTTGGGATTTTTTAAAACATTGAAAATATTTTTTTAAATGTAATCCTGAATTTTTTAGTGTTTTGAAATAATTTTATGCCATAATATTAACATTTTTTATGTAGAATTCAGAATAAGTTTTTTTTATAATAAAAAAATCCCGTATAGAAACTTCAAAAAATCTTTTGATATAATTATTCAGACTATTATCTTTATTGAAAAAAAAAATTTTAAACCGTTTTTTATCAGTTTTTTTTTTTTCAGATTTCATAAAATAAGCGTGGTGGGGGAGACCTCGTAAAAAATATTTCCCCTAACATATATACCTATTTCAGACATATTTTCATTTGGCTGAACTTGCACAACTGTCGGAAAATTAAAACAGAAAGTTTGTTGGTGGTCCCCATGACAGTTTAACTACAGTCTATGAATGAACCTTTTGGGAATTGGGTTACAGTCTAGGGGATTAAGGTTGTTTTTAATTACTAAAATTACTATCTTATTATAATGGAGATTGTGTGTTTTTCTGTCTGTAACCGAAACTATTTTACTATGCAAATCACAATTCCTTTTGTTATTTACATCACATTCTCCATGATATTATTATTATTTAAACCACGATTATTAATAAAATTGTTTTACGTCATTAAGACTGTTGACCATATCTACATACTAATAACATGCAATTGTAATTAAATATACAACAAAAGAGCAGTTTACAGTGTTAATGGAAAGGCTAACTTGCATATTGATCTTAAAAATTTGATTTTAATAAATATATGCTTAGTATTATGGATTTCTAATTGTTTGGGTTTTTTTCTTATTGAATATGAGCAAAAATCTCGGGGATAAATCTTGAAAGAAATTCATTAACAAGAAGAAATAACTAATATTATTCTTTACTTCCTATTTTAACTAAATAGTTAAATTAGGAAAATTTACCAATTAAAGACGGGAGTAAGGGAAAATGATGGAAGAGTTAGTTTCAAAGTTGTTCTATTTTTCGATTATACTCCCTCTGTTCCAAATCTTATTATCTGCATTCTTATTCATTTTCATTAGCCTTTCTAATTTAATATGATATTTTATTATATTAAAACTGAAATACTTGCACCCGGGGGGTGCATATATTTGCTAGTACATTTAATGTTGAAAAATATTTTTTTAAACTAAGTTTAATTGAAATTATACATTGCAATACTAACACAAACAACTGTCTCAATAATAGATTCAATAATTAATTTCAATGGTTAATTTAATGCATATTAATTTGTTTTTGTTGTTTATTTTTTTAAGCAATACGTAATTAAAAAACTAAACAGTTAATCATATAATAAGTGAATGCAGCAAACTCGCACAAATAGAGTACAAGACTAGGCATGACTGGGTGGGAAAGGTAATTCACTGGGAATTGTGCAAGAAACACAATTTTCATCATACAACTAAATGGTATGATGCATAAGCTTCAACCTGTCCTGGAGAATGAGACGCATAAAATTCTCTGGGACTTCGAGGTACAGACGGATCACCTAATCTCGGCCAGGAGACCAGACCTAGTATTGATCGACAAGAGGAAGAGAACCTGTCATCTCATGGGTTTTTCCATCCTGGCCGACAACCAAGTGAAAATGAACGAAAGCAAAAAGATAACCAAATACTTGGACCTTGCCAGAGAACTGGGAAAACTGTGGAACATGAAGGTGAAGGCTGTACCAATTGTAATTGGTGCCTTTGGAATGCTCCCCAAAGGTTTGAAAAAGAATCAGTGTGAATTGGAAATCAGTGGAAGAATCGAGACCATCCAAACTACAACACTGTTAAGATCAGCTAGAATACTCAGAAGAGTCCTGGAAACCTGAGGAGACTTGCTGTCAATCAGCCTCCAATGAACTATCGGCTACGGCAGGTGTAAAAAAACTTGAATAATAATAATAATAATAATAATAATAGTTGCAGTAGTAGTAATAACAAAAAAAGTAAAGTCTTCACGGTGGCCTAAAGTCGGTATCAACCAGACAGCGAGGGAGTCTATCCCCTTTTCAGTAGTGCTAGATAAAGGTGATTGTTTTTTGGCACCTGAGGTGGAGTGCTACATCTACCATCCGTTCCTCACTTTACCACACAGGTGCTACTCATATGCTGAGTTGGTGAGGTCCAGTATCGAACCAGGAACCCTTGTGGTTACCCAGGCGAACGATGTACCAACAAGATAGATATCAACATTATGTGACTAACTCACTTTTTTATTTTTTATTTTTAAGTACATATTATTTTTATTTTTATTAGATAGTTTTATTTTTTATAGTTTTATTTTTTTACTTATCTCAGTAAAAAATTTTAAAAACTTCAAATGATTTATGTTTTAATGTTTCGATACATGCTGTAGGATCCAAAGTGAATATTTGAAGAATATACAACTCCGACAAGGGTTGAGGGACAATACATTTAATAGATAACAGCACATGGATACAAAGGATACATAATAGAAGAGTACATGGATACATAAGATACAAATACCAGAGTAGATAAACCTACATATATAAAAAGACTGGAGCGTCCATAGATAGAAATGACTTACAAGGAGGGGGGCCGGGGCCCCACCGAGAAAGGGGTAGACCGTGTCTAACCCATGTGGTCTCGTAGCGAGGAAAGAGGAAGAGAAATTCGAATCAGCCGCTTAAATATCATACGTCCCCTGGTGGGAATAAGCGACAACAAGCCGGGCAGATAACTCCTCCAGGCCAAGGGAAGATAATCCCCTACAATGCTATCAAAAAGTCTTTTTTTTTCTCTTTTATTTTTGGATGTTTCTCATATGTTTCTCAAAATAATCCAAGGTTGTTTTTTATTTTAATGATAGTTTTTATTTCTTATCTGTTTATTCTATTGATCGGAGATAAATTTTGTCTCCGCATATTTGGTCTTAGAAATCTTAAACTATATTTTTTGGCATGTCTGTCTGTCTGTCTGTTTGTTTGTCTTTCTGTCCAAGTATGTTATTGGTGGTGGAATTGATGGGATTTATATAGATTTAGGTAATTCCCTCATCACACCATAAGGTCACATATATTAAGGCAGAAAAACAAAGAACTTGTAAATTCAACACATAATAATTATATTGAAACAAAAGATTACAATAATCAAGAATACTGATCAATGTCCTGCAGAAAATGCTTTTTTAAATGTTCATATAATAAGATGATAAGAATTGAGTTGAATACAACTGAGAAAGAAAGTGTAATATTCAAAATCAAATCAGCAGTCAAGTTACTTAGTGAGAAAGATATAGTTTATAATACCTTCTGCAGTAGGGAAATATTTCTTAAAACGAGAAGTGTGGAGTATTCAGGCAAGTTGGTTCTTTCTCTGCTGTTCTTCGAAAAACCTTCATTTATATTGGGTTTAGTTAGGCTCCAAAAAGGGTCTTTTTGATAAACTTCTTTTTTGGTGCGGACGCCTCTGATTGGTAGAAAATTATCATTTTTAATATTTCTATTTTTCTCTCTAGCTGCGCCGATCCATATGTGCAAAGCATTTATTTTATTTTTGTTTTCAGAGCGTTAACTTCTGGCTCACTACAAAAACAAAGCCCCTGTACCAAGATTAAACAAAACTTTTCTAAAGTAGAATTTTACAGGAATTCACTTGGGATATTTATTTTTACCCCTGATTTCATTTGGGGTCACTAGGGATAAAATCACCTTTTGTGGTATGATAAAATAAAATATAAAACTGAATCGGCTAACTTTGATAAATTTGCAAAGTTAATAAATTTTCATATCGAGCAATCTGTTTATTAGGACAACTTGCATTAATACTGTTGATATTGCATCTCACTACCTTTCAAAAAGTCCAATTGTTAAGTTATTGGTAAATGGGGATTAACATGAATAAATTTTCAATTTTGTAACATCAAAATTGTCTCTTTTTTTTTCTCTTTTATTTCTGGATGATTCTCATGTTTGTTTTGTTCCTCAAAATAATCCAAGGTTGTTTTTTATTTTAATGATATTTTTATTTTTATCTTTTTAATCTATTGCTTGGGGATAGAGTTCATCTCTGCATATTTGGTTTGAGAAAACTTATACTATATTTTTGGCATCTCTGTCTGTCTGTTCAAGGATGCAATTGAAAACAAAGACCTTTACCAAGATCAAAGAAAACTTTTCTAAAGTAGAATTTTACAGGAATTCACTTGGGATATTTATTTTTACCCCTGATTTCATTTGGGGTCACTAGGGATAAAATCACCTGTTATGGTATGATAAAATAGGGAAAAACTGAATCTGATAACTTTGATAAATTTGCAAAGTTAATGAATTTCCATATCGAGCATTCTGTTCATTAGAACTACTTGCATTAATACTGTTAATATTGCATCTCACTACCTTTCAAAAAGTCCAATTGTTAAGTTATTGGTAAATGGGGATTAATGTGAATAAATTTTCAGTGTAACATTTTCAATTTTGTAACATCAAAATTGTAAGTCTTTTTTTTTCTCTTTTATTTCTGGATGTTTCTCATATCTCTGTTTGGTTCCTCAAAATAATCCAAGGTTGTTTTTTTTATTTTAATGATAGTTTTATTTTTTTATCTTTTTATTCTATTGCTTGGGGATGGATTTTTATCTCAGCGTATTTGGTTTTAGAAATCTTATTCTATATTTTTTGGCATCTCTGTCTGTCTGTCTGTCTGTTTGTTTGTTTGTTTGTCTTTCTGTCCAAGGATGCAATTGAAAACAGCCCTGTGCAAACAAAACATTTATAAGGTAGAATTTTACAAGGAATCCAGTGGTGCTACTTATATTCACCCCTGAATTCTTTTGGGGTCACTAAAGACCAAATTAAATTTACAAATTTAATGACTTTGTACCTCGACCATTCTGTTCATTAGGACCAATTGCATTAATGATAATCCTGTTGATATTATGTCTCACTCCTTTTCAAAAAGTATTACTATTAATCCCTCGGTGTGCGGCTGATACCGACTATAGGCCATTCTGTCAACCTTTTAGTCTGGGAATGGAATTGAAAATAAAGCCCTGTACCAAGATCAAACAAAACTTTTCTAGGGTAGAATTTTATGAGGAATCCAGTAGTGATATTTATATTTACCCCTGTATTTATTTGGAGTCACTAGGGACCAAATTATTGTGGTATGAGAAAATAAGAAAAAATGAATTGGCTAACTTTGATAAATTTGGAAAGTTAATGAATTTTTATATAGAGCATTTTGTTCATTAGGACAACTTGTATTAATACTGTTGATATTGCATCTCACTACCTTTCAAAAAATATTATTGTTGAGTTATTTTCATTGTAACATTTTCTATTTTGTAACATCAAAATTGTCTTTTTTCTTCTCTTTTATTTCTGGATGATTCTCATATGTCTCTATTTTGTTCTGCAAAATAAGCCAAGGTTATTTTTTATTTTAATGATAGTTTTTATTTTTTTATCTTTTTATTCTATTGCTTGGGGATCAGTATCATACAACATATAATGGTGCTAACACATTGTTAAAACCAATTACTAAAAAAGTATAAATATAAATACACAGCATATATTACTTCCTAACTGTTAGTGATGACATAACCCCAGACGGGTTGATATACCATAGAATATAGACATGAACTTAATCAATACCATACAACATGATCCATAATGGTGCTAACACATTGTTAAAACCAATTACTAAAAAAGTATAAATATAAATACACAGCATATATTACTTCCTAACTGTTAGTGATGACATAACCCCAGACGGGTTGATATACCATAGAATATAGACATGAACTTAATCAATACCATACAACATGATCCATAATGGTGCTAACACATTGTTAAAACCAATTACTAAAAAAAGTATAAATATAAATACACAGCATATATTACTTCCTAACCGTTAGGCATGACATAATCCCAGACGGGTTGATATGCCTTTAAAATCGACCAACTAACTTAATTTTACTCAGATACTATATAAGCTGTGAAAGGCCAGGAACATAGAGCTAGTTATTTTTTTATATTATACATCAGCATTTTTCTTCTTCCTGAACAAAATTTAAACAGCTGTTCTCCCTCAATTCTTTATTTCTATAAATATTTTCAAGACAAACAATGTTTTGTTTGTCACAACTGTCAAGTATGTGGGCATACATTAATTTTTTTTTTAAATTTTGAACTTTCTATTTCTCTGCATATATACATGTGCATATGTATATATTTGCCAAACTTTAAAAAAATATTATTGTTGAGTTATTTTCATTGTAACATTTTCTATTTTGTAACATCAAAATTGTCTTTCTTTTTTTCTCTTTTATTTCTGGATGTTTCTCATATGTCTCTGTTTTGTTCCTCAAAATAATCCAAGGTTATTTTTTATTTTAATGATAGTTTTTATTTTTTTATCTTTTTATTCTATTGCTTGGGGATCAGTACCATACAACATTGTCCCCTATGGTGTTAACACATTGTTAAAACCAATTACTAAAAAAGTATAAATATAAATACACAGCATATATTACTTTCTAACCGTTAGGCATGACATAATCCCATACGGGTTGATATGCCTTTAAAATCGACCAACTAACTTAATTTTACTCAGATACTATATAAGCTGTGCAAGGCCAGGAACATAGAGCTAGTTATTTTTTTATATTATACATCAGCATTTTTCTTCTTCCTGAACAAAATTTAAACAGCTGTTCTAGCTCAATTCTTTATTTCTATAAATATTTTCAAGACAAAGACCGCCCTGTCGGCTGCGGCATTAGAATGCAACGACTGCACCTCTGCAGAGGGGTAAGACTCCCCCAATGGGGCCACCTGTTGGCCGTTGGTGGCGACCCGTGATGCTTAAGGATAGAACCCAGGTGGATGAGCAGTTAATGACTTGCAATACTCCACTTTGGCCCTATCTTGGACTAGACGGGCAGTTGGAGAGGCCCCCTCTGATCAATCAACTGCTCAAGCCCTAGCACCTATATGATTTTCCCAACCCTATTGCCCTCATGACAAGCCCCAACCCCTTTTTTATCATATGAGTGCTAGAAGGCGGTGGCTGCGGGTCTACATGTCCTGGGAATGACGTTAAAATCTATCTGATGGTGAGGTTCCAGTTCTGGAGGTTTGGGGAATGTGAAGCACCCCTTCATCACCATTGCTCCCTGGTCCACTCTGACCAGGAGTGGTAGTACCTGTTAGGGTCCCATCTATGGGTTAAATAGAAAAATGTATTTATAAAAATAATTGTATTATCCATTAAGAATTGATTTATTTCAAAACTTTATCGGCATTAAATGACCCACTGAGGTTGATATGCCGTAAAACAAACCAAACCAAATCAAGACAAACAATTTTTTGTTTGTCACAACTGTCAAGTATGTGGGCATGCATTAATTTTTTTTTTTAATTTTGAACTTTCTTGAAATTTAATCGATCTTATTCTTTTTTATTTCTCTGCATATATACATGTGCATATGTATATATTTGCCAAACTCCTCCGCATCAGCAGGATATGACACATGGTTAAATTCTTAAGCGGATTTTTGAATTCCGAGTTTTCCTTCTCCTAGACTGGTTGCCTAACCAAGGTTAAAGAGTCCAGTCTTACATACTATTTACCCATAGCAGGAGTGAGAATAGTTGGATTCATACCTTTCCCAAGGGTATTAGCACTATGTGAAATGCAAACAACCTCGTCCAGGATTTGAACTTTCCTCATCATGTCCATTTCTCACACTGGTAACCATTACACCACTGGGCACTTCCATACATGTGAATATGTATGTGGGTACATGTGTGTGTAATTTACTTGTAATGAATATATCATAGACTGAACCTACTGGTAATGAATTTACCATATGCTGAATGTGCTGGTAATGAATTTACCATATGCTGAATTTACTAGTAATTAATTTGCCATACACTAAATTTACCATATGCTGAATTTAATAGTAATTCACCATACACTGAATCTAAAGGATGAATTTACCATACATTGAATTTACTGGTAATTAATGTACCATATGCTGAATGTGCTTGTAATGAATTTACAAGTAATTAATTTACCATACACTGAATTTACTGGCAATTTATCACATTCTTAACTTATTGTTAATGAATTTAGCATACACTGAATTTGCAGGGAATGAATTTACCATACACTGAATTTGCAGGTAATTATTTCACCATGCACTGAATTTACAGGTAATTAATTCACCATACACTGAATTTACAAGTAATTAATTTACAATACACTGAATCTACAGGTAATTAATTTTGCATACATTGACTTTAATGGTAATTAATTTACCATATGCTGAATGTGCTGGTAATGAATTTACAAGTGATTCATTTACCATACACTGAATTTGCAGGTAATTATTTCACCATGCACTGAATTTACAGGTAATTAATTTACCGTTAATTAATTTACCATACACTGAGTTTACAAGTAATTAATTTACCATACACTGAATTTACTGGTAATTAATTTACCATATCCTGAATGTGCTGGTAATAAATTTACAGGTAATTAATTCCCCATACACTGAATCTACAGGTAAGGAATTTACCATACATTGAATTTACTGGTAATTAATTTACCATATGCTGAATGTGCTGGTAATGAATTTACAAGAAATTAATTTACCATACACTGAATTTACTGGCAATTAATTTATCACATCCTTAACTTAGTGTTAATGAATTTACCATACACTGAATTTACAGAGAATGAATTTACCATCCACTGAATTTACTGGTGATAAATTTACCATACACACTTGCCTATGCCTATACTAAAGACCAGGCATAGATCCATAGTCTCAATAAATGTCAGAATTATTCTAACGTGTCTCGTCTTTATTCATTCATTTATAGAAAATTGGTATTTTGCAATATAAGCAATTGGCACAGTTCCTTGCACCATTTTTTTTAAATTAAAATACATCAAAGATTTCTTTTCTTTTTTCTTTTTTTTTTTCTTTTGGATCAATGTTGCAAAATTCAAAGGAGACATTTTTTTTGCAGCCAATGATGTGTCAGATGTCAAACAGAGATTAAAATTTATTTTCTCTTTTCTTTTTTTCTTTTTTCGCTTTTCTCTTCCTTTTTGCAATTTTCTGTTTCGTTTTTCTCTCTTTTTTGACAAAGAATTATTTAGCAATCAAAACAAATTTCAATTGATTTGCATCAACCATTCACAAATGTTTCATCAACCAAATCTTGAGACATAATTTAATGTCTTCTTTTATTTCCTTGTCAAATTCAACGCTCATGACCTTTTCACCTTTCCTGGAGGGATCGGTTGGATTATTTCACACCAAAATCAGTCTTTTTTTTTTTTAGTCATAGGTTTTTGTTGGTTGGTTGGTTGGTTTGTTTTATAACATATTGATCTTTTTTATGATTTGAGATCTTTTATTTCCTTGTCAAATTCAACACTTATAACCTTTTCACCTTCCCTGAAGGGGTTGGTTGGATTATTTCACACCAAAGTCAGTTCTTTTTTTTAACCAGTCATGGTTTTTTGTAGATTGGTTGGTTGGTTGGTTTTACAACATATCAACTATTTTTATGATTTAATGTCTTCTTTTATATCCTTGTCAAATTCAACACTCTTGACCTTTTCACCTTTCCTGAAGGGATTGGTCAGTCTTTTTTTTTGAAGTCATGGTTTTTTGTAGTTTGGTTGGTTGGTATCAGCCAGACAGTGAGGGAGTCTACCCTTTTCACTAGTGCTAGACCAGGGAGGATATTTTTTAACGCCTGAGGTGGAGTGCCACATCTACCATCAGCTCCTGACTTTACCGCACAGATCCCTGTGCTACTCATACACTGAGTTGGCAAGGGCCGGTATCGAACCAGGAACCTTGTGATTCTTAGCCGAAAGTCTTCTTTTATTTCCTTGTTAAATTCAACACCTTTTCACGTAACTTTTTCAATTTCGTTGAAGGAGTGGTTGGATCATTTCAAGCCAAAATCAGTCTTTTTTTTTTTTTTCAAACAGTCATGGTTTTAATTTGGTTGCTTGATTTTTACAACATATCAACCTTTTTTTATGATTTAATGTCTTCTTTTATTTCCTTGTCAAATTCAACACTCATAACCTTTTCACCTTTTCTGATGGGATTTTATGGATTATTTCACACCAAAGTCAGTCTATTTCTATTTTTTTTGTTTCAACTAGTCATGATTTTAAGTTGGTTGGTTGGTTGGTTGGTTGTACAACATATCAACTTTTTTAATGATTTGATGCCTTCTTTTATTTCCTTGTCAAATTCTACAATTTCAAATTGTTCACCTTTCCTGGATTTTATGGATTATTTCACGTTTAAATTTAGTCTTCTTTTTTTCTTTTTTTCAATTAGTCATGGTTTTTAGTTGGTTGGTTTGTTCCTTGGTTATTTGTCTTGTTTTACAACATATCAACGTTTTTTATGATTTAATGTCTTCTTTTATTTCCTTGTCAAATTTAACCGTCTTAACCATTTCATATTTCCTAGAGGAATTGGTTAAATTATTTCACCACAAAGTCAGTCTTTTTTTTAAATACAAGTCATGGTTTTTAGTTGATTGATTGGTTGGTTGGTTGGTTTACAACACATCAACTTTTTAATGATTTTTTTTTATGAGGTCTTATTTTATTTCCTTGTCAAATTTTACAATTTCAAACTTTTCACCTTTCCTTAAAGGATTTTATGGATTATTCCACACCAAAGTCAGTCTTTTCTTTCAACCAATTAAGGTTTCTAGTTGGTTGGTTGGTTGGTTTTACAACATATCAACCTTTTTTATGATTTAATGTCTTTTTTTATTTCCTTGTCAAATTCAACACTCATACCCTTTTTACCTTTCCTGGGGGGATTGGTTGGATTATTTCAAGCCAAAGTCAGTCTATTTTTTGTTTTTTTGTTTCAACCAGTCATGATTTTAAGTTGGTTGGTTGGTTTTACAACATATCAACTTTTTTAATGATTTAATGCCTTCTTTTATTTCCTTGTCAAATTCTACAATTTCAAACTTTTCACCTTTCCTTGAGGGATTTTATGGATTATTCCATGCAAAAGTCAGTCTTTTCTTTCAACCAGTTTCTAGTTGGTTGGTTTTACAACATATCAACCTTTTTTATGATTTAATGTCTTCTTTTATTTCCTTGTCAAATTCAACACTCATACCTTTTTACCTTTCCTGGGGGATTTTGGATTATTTCAACCAAAGTCAGTCTATTTTTTGTTTTTTTGTTTCAACCAGTCATGATTTTAAGTTGGTTGGTTGGTTTTACAACATCAACTTTTTTAATGATTTAATGCCTTATTTTATTTCCTTGTCAAATTTTACAATTTCAAACTTTTCACCTTTCCTTAGGGATTTTATGGATTATTCCACACCAAAGTCAGTCTTTTCTTTCAACCTTTTTTATGATTTAATGTCTTTTTTTATTTCCTTGTCAAATTCAACACTCATACCCTTTTTACCTTTCCTGGGGGGATTGGTTGGATTATTTCAAGCCAAAGTCAGTCTATTTTTTTTTATTTCAACCAGTCATGATTTTTTTGGTTGGTTGGTTGGTTGATTTTACAACATATCAACTTTTTTAATGATTTAATGTCTTCTTTTATGTCCTTGTCAAATCCAACACTTATAACCTTTTCACCTTTCCTGGAGGGATTGGTTGGATTATTTCAAGCCAAAATCAGTCTATTTTTTATTTTATTTCAACCAATCATTATTTATATTAGGTAGATTGTTTGGTTAGTTGTTTTGTTTTATAACATATCAACCCTTTTCAGGTCATTTAATTCTGAATCAATTCGTTTTGATATCAGGTTGCTTACAGTACCTGCTGTTGCTTAAATGTACACATCTACACATGGAAATCAATCAGAAAAGCCAATAAAATCAACACCTAAAATTTGCATGAAAAATGGGTGTTTTTTAAGGCATAATTAGGGGACATTTGAACCCTAATATCTCCGTCAATTCCAAAAATTGAGCAATTTCATTGGTATAATGTTATCATAATTGAAATCTATGAGAAAAACCAATAACATCAACACCTAAATAATCCTTAGTAAAAAATTAATAAACAATTCTAGCCCCAAGTAACTATTCTTAATCTTATTATAATGGAGATTGTGTGTTTGTCTGTAACTGAAACTATATCACTACTGAAGTCTTAATTCCCTTTGTTATTTACGTCACAATCTCCATGATTTTAAATGTTACTTATTGATAAAATTGTTTAATATCATTAATACTGTTGGCCATATCTACATACTAATAACATGCTATTGTATCTATATAAACAACAAAATAGCAGTTTACTGTGTGAACAGGAAGGCTAATTTGCATATTGATATTAAAAATTTGATTTTAATAAATATGTGCTTAGTATTATTGATTTCTAATTGTTTAGTTTTATCTTAAGGAATATGGTCAAAAGTCTTGGAGATAAATCTTGAAAGAAATCTGAAGAATAATCAAACTAAGTCCAATTACTGTCGAATTGGTAAGACACGGCAACAAGTAGTTGTAACTCAATACAATCCTGTCTTGTTGCAATTCTACTGCAGAATGACAGGGTATTTATAAAACTCCCCAATATCATAGAAACCAAGCAGCCAATCAGAACTCAAGGAATGGAATCACCCAAATGCATGAATTGATCATTCTGATTTCTATAAATACCAACTGTCTTGGACACTGCTTCAATTGTATCTAGTTAGCTGCTGTTATTCAAACAGTAGACTAACTGACTTCAATAGGTAGTGCAGCCATACCGTAGCACTGATACTACTACGGCCTAGAAGAATTGTTGCTTTAAATTGTCAGTGAGATCGGATTTCCATATGACTGATGATCTGTTTATAGTAGTTCATGCTGCTCCCAAGTGTGCATTAACATCGCTTTTTGTTTTGTTTGGTTTGGTTTGGTTTACGGCATAATGCAGTGTATTATAAACTTCACTGATAGAGCAGCTGAGGGAACAAGTCCTTCATTTTGCATTTTATCTAGATGCTCACAAAGCTCTTAAATCTGTGTCAGGTTTCTTCGTCTTTTTTTCAAGTTCTTGTTTTTGGTCTCTTCCCTCACAAATTTCCCTCATTAATTCGGTAAGAATTTTTCAAGAATTCCACATTTAATAAATTTAAAATTTTTCTGCAGAATTTTTTCTTTTAAATTTGGGAATGATAATTTAGCTGTAGCTACTCAGAAAATAAATTGTTTTTGCTTTGTATTATTGTCTTTTAAATTCTGCATTATAAATATGTATTTCTCTCTCTCTCTCATAAATATATATATACATATGTGTGTGTGTGTGTGTGCATAGAAAATAGAAAAACAAAATATTCCAAAAAGATGAATGTATTCTTAATATATATATATATACATATATACATATCATATATATATTTATATGCATACATATCATAAAATATATTTATATGCATACATAAATGCATATCACATATATATATATACATTTATACATATATATCTACATATATATATATATATTGTATATAATAATATTATAAATATATATATATATATATATATACATATATAAATGCATATCACATATATATATATACATATATAAATGCATATCACATATATATATATACATACACATATATATACACACATCATATATATATATATATATATAAGAAGGAAAGGGATGATTTATGTATGTTTAAAACTTTTTGTAGAAGTTACAAGTTTTATTTTTTGGCAGTATTTCTGTTGACAACAAATAATTTGATTAAATCATTGATTTAGCCAGTTTTATTTTCCTGTAAATTTTACAGTTTATCATTTTGATGAATGTTAACAATAAACTAAATCCAGTGGTCAGGCTCCGGTTCTGGAGCTCTGAAGATTGTGTACACCTTCACAGTGTTACATAATGAATAGGCATAGCCTATCATTTTTGTTATCTAGTGTAGGATTTTAAAGCTAATTCATGGAAAAATAGAGTATATGTCATAAATTAGATATTTGATATCATATACCAGTGCACAAACATTCTAGACAAGTAGAAGTGTAATTTCAAAAAAATCAATGCAATATTGAAAATATAATTATGATTAGAGTCCTTTATAAATGAATCAACTTTCAGCATTAAATAACCCATAAGGACTTGGTAATCTTGAACTTTAAGTGACTAAATTCCTAACATAAAATTATACTTGCATATTATTTGAAATTAATTTGTCATCAAAAATACATTTTATGATATTTTGTAGTTAAAAACATGCATGGATTGGAAAATCATTGTGTTATCTCCATGAAAATTACATTGAATCAAATGTGACTGCCATTGTTTACAAGCTTCTTCTCAGAAAAAGCATTTAGAGTTAATTCCCTTTGTTCTTTTTCACGAAGAAAACACAGCGCTTTTCAAATCCATTTTAATGCATGTTTTTAACTCCAAAATATCATAAAATGTATTTTTTTTAAGTTCATTTCAAATAATGCACAAGTTCAGTTCTATGATAGGAATTTAGTTACTTAAAGTTCAAGATTACCAAGGATTTGACATGCCATTATACTAATGAAGTAAATGAATATGTAACAGATGAATTTAACATTAATCATCTTAACTCTATTTCTAACTGTTATGACCTGTTTAAGGGTCAATGAATAAATACTCAACACGGAGATAAAAGTAAAGAACAGATGTATTCAACATATATCAATGTAGAGATTTTTTAATCCTGATATGGCAACCAGTTTAGAAGGGGAAAAATCTGAATTCAAAACTCAGTCAAACTCAGCTTAAAAATTGATCTTGTGTCACATCCTGTTTCGTTTTTTTTTTTTTTTTTTTTTGGGGGGGGGGGTGATAGATATTTAAAAATTGCAGATTCTTAAATATATGCGTTGGTGTCTTTTGTATATAAGGTGTGCTGAAGTCCACCATTTAAACTTATAGACTCTGCGTGGATTAAAGCTAGCCAATCAACAGCTCGAATACGTGGTTAGTTAACTATTTAATCGCCGAATATTGAACGCTGTTCATTTGCACCTATTCGATATTTACGAACGGACCTGCAACCAAGGACTTGGCTAAATGCAAGGATTTTACCCAACACTAAGGGACATTGGGGAAAAATTAAAGGATTCTACACAACACTAAGGGATACCGAGGAATAACCAAGGGTTTCTTCACAAAGGATCAGCCTCTGCTTAACACAAGGGATCTCCGCTGTAAAGTGCTATCACTTGAAAACGGCCATAAAAATTATAACAATATGTTTATGGTAATTAGATCGAGACCATTTTGGTTTAATATTAGGGTGTAGCATAAGTACTTTTTTTAGAGATCTCTAGATCTAAATCTTATTTCATTTCTCAATTATCAATAAATATCTTTAAATATGCTCGCAAAAAACGGCCTCCGGGTGATGTAAAAAATTAATGTTTGACAGATATTGCGTTTGAGAGTAAAAAAATTCAATATGAGAGGATTTGTATCACAAGTAATATCATGCATTGGCTACTTCTCACTTGAGCAGCTTTGCTCTGCTAAAATATACCCTTTGGGTAAGTCCATTGTTCTGGTCATAGGTAAGTCACCTACAACACTAACCATCTGAATTATAAGTCTAGGCATTACCAGCATATACTACCCTCAACAACCCCTGACTGGGAAGGGGTTCAAACCTGCTTGAGAGCCCCAAAAGAATTTCATCTATTTTCTCTGAGTACTACTTAAGAAAATTGATATATAGTAGAGTGGAGGGCTATGCATCATACATTTGGTGGAGCTATATCATAGATTTGCAGAGAGGGCCATGAGACTCTAGCACTCGCCTTGGCAATAGGCCTAGGGCTCAGAGGTATCTGGGGACTCCCTTAAACTAATTTGTCATGAAGTGTGCCAGATTATAACCTTGTTTCAAATGTACACCGGGTATTTTATTATATAATATATTCAAAACCATAAGGGGTCTCGGTACAATAATTTCATTATTATGCATTGCATCTGTCCTCCTATAATCCCTTGATACAGTATTATGGACAAATTTTCTATATAAAAAAACAGGAAGAAGTTATTTTTGAATCCACAAAGTTTGCTGTACTTTATATTGTGTAAAAATTGATTATGCTTCAAGTTAATTGTATTTCTTTCATTATTCCATTATTATAAGATGGACATGATATAAAAATAATTTGATTCAAAGTAATGATGGGCTGTCGAAATTTCTATTTTATGAAGTATTTGTTGACATTTGGCCATTGCAAAAAAAAATTACTGTAAGATATATATATATATATATGATATTGTTATGGAGTCCACATATGCTTCTTTGTCAATATATCTGATGAGTATATATATATATGTAAAAAATGAAAATTGGAAATGAATCCGGCAATATGAGGAAGAATGAATAAAGAAAAGAAAGAATAGAATGGATAATAAAAGATGAATTTAATCAATATCACTTACACATGTGTTTCGGTCAGTTCGTGTGAAAATATTTATATATATATATATATATATTATATATATATATTATTTTTATTATTTTTTTTTTTTTTTTTTTGCTTGAAGGCAGTTACAGTGCGTATATCGTATAAAATTCAATAATTAATGAAAATAATCATGACAAGCAAACTCGGCAAATATCGCCCCCTACGTAGAATATCGTACAGCTGTTTCAACTTTATTAAGTCTCATCAGCAATGTATACTTATGATTTCCCTCCGACAGAAAACGATATGTATATATATATATATATATATATATATATATATGGTGTTGTCTATGAGTCTGTATGCTTCTAGTAAGTATATATATTTGAGATTATTTGGTATATGTCTCCATTTGTGGGAGATACATATATCTGGTTTGGGCATTTGTATGAAGCATTAAAGAATTAATTTCAGAAACTCTTTTGTTTTTGAGTAGAGTTTAGTTTATTTAGTAGTAGTAAATTTTCAGGACTTTTATAGCTCACTTCTTCAGACTGTGTAAGGACAGTAGTGTTGCTGGTTTTTTGTTCTAGTGGGGGTAGCTGCTGCTTGTGGTAGTGTAGTTGTCAGTATATTTGAGATTATTTTGGTATATGTCTCCTTTTAAAAACACGCATTGAAATGGATTTGAAAAGCATTGTGTTTTCTCCGGGAAAAGGAACAAAGGACAAACTTCTAAATTACCAACTGACCAATCAGAGCCATGTACACCCACACACTCACATGACAACTACTAGGATTGAGTTATGTTTCAATAAAATTCCATTCTAACTGGTTCTAATTAGTAGTAATCTACAATTCAGTAAAAAAACAGACCAGTCTCTCACTCACATTCTGCCTATCACTTTTCCCTCCCTATATATCTCTTGATTACCTCTTCATTATATATCTTAGTCTCTCAATGAGAGAGAGAGATTTGACAATTTGAAATGATTTGTATCTAAAGTTTCACAAGCTGCCAACCCAGAAATTCTTGGCTCTTAATAAATTTAAATTAGGTCAAAAATTATATTTCTTAGAAATCTTACAAAATGATTCTAATTTTTTTTTTTTAGATTCCCCGGTCGTATTTATTCTTTTCCCTAATCCTAATTATCTACACAGAGCTCAATGGGTGACCCAACAGGTCACGTTTTGTCTAGTATACATATATATTATATATATATATGTGTGTGTGTGTGTGTGATATTGTTATGGTGTTCACATATGATTCTTTGTTGATATATATAATGAATATATATATATATATATATATATATATATATATATATATATATAATATATATACACACACAAAGGGTACATAATTGGTGATGTAAGTTCAAATCCTGTATAAGGTGTTTATGTATATTGAATGCTGAAACATGCCAACATTTCTATGATATTATATGATAGTATGCATCCATGTACTTTCCCTCCAGCCATGAGTAAATAGTAGGGCAGAGTGGGCTCTTGAACCTTGGCTAGAAAAAGGAAAAATCTGCATTCTCAAACCTGTTAAACTCCGCTTCAGAAATTGACCTTGTGTCGCATCTACTCATGCAGAGGGTTGGTAAATATATATATGTTAAAGTAATATATATATGTTAAATTCAAATCTGTCAAACCCGCTTGAGAAATTGACCTTGTGTCACATCTTACTCGTGTGGTGGTGGGGCGGATCTCTCTATCTATATATATATATATATATATATATATATATGTGTGTGTGTGTGTGTGTGTGTGTGTGTGTGTGTATTTGGGCAGCATTTTTTCATTTATGCATGTTGAATTAAACAAAAGACACATCTCCTGTTTAACAATTGTTAAACAGGAGATGTGTCTTTTGTTTAATTCAACAGATTGGGTTCTTTAACCTTGGCTAGTTAACCAGTCTAAGAAAAAGAAAACTGCTAAATTCAAATCTGTCAAACCCCGCTTAAGAAATTGACCTTGTGTCACATCTTACTTGTGTGGTGGGGTGAGAATTTAAATATATATATATTAGAATGTGGAAATGGCAAGCTAGTGTAACGGTTAGAGACTTCGCCTGTCAGCTTGACAGTCAAGGTTTCGAGTCACACACGGAGCAGTCTCACATGTCTATAACCCTGCTGATGAGACCTAATAGGTTGAAATATACATTCAGGGATTGACATTTTCTCAATTTGTTTAGCCTTACATTTGAACATATATGCCTGCCTAAATTCATTAATTATTAACTAATTAATTTTCAAAATTAGGTATGACTTCAATTAAGCACAGATCCTCAAAAAATTGTCGGCTTAAAGCCATATAAAAATAAACACATTTGTTTGTTTACTTGACCTCATATATATATATATATATATATGTGAGCGTGTGTGTAAATAGTAGGATAGATTGGGTTCTTTAGCCTCGTTAGGCCACCGGTCTAGGAGATGGAAAGACTACAAACCAACATTGCTGACTTTGGCCTTGATGTTGAGTAAATACATATGTTATTTATTATTTGGCTGTTACAAATGTTAAAATCTTTCACTGAATAAAGAATGACTCATTTATTCACACTGGTAGGTTTTTTTGTATGAGGATTTTGTTATTGAGTTTTTTTTTTTTTCTGAATTTGTATAGCACTTGAGCTGACATTGTTCTAAAGTAACTAAGAATAACAAGAAACCGAGGAATGTCACAAGTATTCAAATATTCTGATATATAATTAAGGAAAATATCGACTGGTCAACCTTTTCAGCAGTTCCTTTTTACAAGCTTGGATAGTTACACAAGAGTTTATGAACAGGTACGTGGTTTTAAATAAAGTTTAAGCGTGCTTTTATCATAAAGTTTCATATTTCTTTTTCTTTTAGTAGATGTTTTTATATTTGTTCATATGGTCTAGTTAAATAACTTTTACTTATTAAATAAAAGAATTGAATCTATACACTTATTAGTTGGATTTTATGGCATGTCAACCCTTGTTGGGTTATTTTATGCTAAAGTGCTTTGGTCATAAAGTTTCGTTTTTCTTTTTCTTTTACTAGATGTTTTTTATGATATTTGTTCATATAGTCTAATTAAATAACTTTTACTTATTAAATAAAAAAAATGAATCTATATACCTATTAGTTGGATTTTATGGCATGTCAACCCTTGTTGGGTTATTTTATGCAAAAGTGTTTTTGTCATATAGTTTTCTTTTTCTTTTTCTTTTAGTAGACGTTTTTTATGATATTTGTTCATATGGTCTAATTAAATAACTTTTACTTATTAAATAAAAAAAATTAATCTATATACTTATTAGTTGGATTTTATGGCATGTCAACCCTTGTTGGGTTATTTTATGCTAAAGTGCTTTGGATATAAAGTTTCGTTTTTCTTTTTCTTTAGTAGATGTTTTTATGATATTTGTTTATATGGTCTAATTAAATAACTTTTACTTACTATCATTATTAAATAGAAAATTGAATCTATATACTTGATAGTTGGATTTTATGGCATGTCAACCCTTGTTGGGTTATTTTATGCTAAAGTCGTTTTGTTTTATTCATTCTTGATGGTATTCAAAAATTTTTTTCAATTGTTCTTTTTTTTTAACACACATGACCATATGACCTTTAGGCACCCTTTTGCTTTGCTGATTCATAAGTACATTTTTTCATTTAACCGTCAACATCCAGTTGTTTGTTAACAGATGATTTTTAGAGGGTTTTTTTAATTATAAAACTATCCCACACCCCTAACAAACAACCGGATGCTGGTGGTGTAAATGAAAAAAAAAGTACTTATGAATCAGCAAAGCAAAAGGGGAGCCTAAAGGTCATATGGTCCACATATTTTTAAATTAATTTTATTGTGTTAATAGTTGTTTTCATATAAAAAAGTAAAAATAAAAGAGAGAGAGAGGATACGGTTAAATTATTTACCTTCTAGCATGATATCAACTTCTATATCGCTGTCCCACACAAGGGACCAGAAGCCCTGTCTGAACCCTGCTACAGCCGAAAGGAAAGAGAAGACGATTTTCTTCTCCCTCGTTACTCATCATTACGTCATTTCCGCTTCAGTCAACACCCAGAACTTCCGGTTTTAGCTTTCAATTCCCCTTCCAGAGGCATTCCTCAGTCAAGTTACTGGCACCCCATTGTGTGTCTACTCCTCCAAACTTCAACCCTTGCCTGCTCCCACCTCCTTTTCCTCTCTTTCTCTAGCAGTCTGAACACAGCTTTATTCCCACTCTCAAACTCTGGTAGACCCTAATCATTATGCTGGGGGTCCAGTGATCTTCGGCCGCTGGACTTGTTGAGAGTTAAATAATAGCGTCGATCCCAGGGGGCTATCCCCCCAGGTAATACCTGCCCCCTTGACTTAAAGGGGCAGGGCTGAGTTTATTGCCCAGCACCTGAGGCACCCCCTTGTGAGAATGCTGACGGGATTGATGCAATTTTTGTTCTTTCCCACCCATGAGCTTCGGCTTGTGGGTGGGCCCACATTAAAATGAGGCCTTGTGCCCAGCCCATACAAGTGGGGTATGAGGCAAATACTCCTAATAATTATGTTGCATTAAATAGCAAACCTATAAAAGAGTGGACCTGGGAGTAATGAAGTAAATGGAGTTTTGAATAGCACACAAAGGGTTAAAATGTCAATAAACCTTCCTTTTTTGTTTTTAAGGTGATTGGTGAAGAGTTTTTTTTTCATTCCTTATCTCTGTAAATTTGGATTCTGGCCATTTTAATTTGTTTTATAGGTTTAACCTTATTTCTCACTGTGCCAAGGAGGCCTTAGATTATGCCACTCCCTGCAAATGAGGGACAAGGTCAATTTGGTGAAGAGGGTGGGTAAATACATTTACTGATAAACCAACACATGCACCATTATTATAGAATGGTATGAACTTTAATGTTGGTTATTTTGCACAGTAATTCAGGGCCGATGTTACCCTTTAGGCAAATTTATTTTTTGGCCTTTTCCTACTTGAACCTAATGGACTTTTCACCATTATACTCTGATGACCATTTCCCAACTTTGCTCGCGTTAATCCTTATCATTGTGAATCTGGTAGAATTTTCCCTACTTTTATTCTGGTAAAATTTTCATCCACTTTTATTCTGGTAGAATTTTCATCCACTTTTATTCTGGTAGAATATTCCCTAATTTTATTCTGGTAGAATTTTCATCCACTTTTATTCTGGTGGAATTTTCGCTAATTTTATTCTGGTGGAATTTTCCCCCACTTTTATTCTGGTAGAATTTTCCGCCACTTTTATTTTGGTGGAATTTTCCCCCACTTTTATTTTGGTGGAATTTTCCCCCACTTTTATTTTGGTGGAATTTTCCCCCACTTTTATTTTGGTAGAATTTTCCGCCACTTTTATTTTGGTGGAATTTTCCCCCACTTTTATTTTGATGGAATTTTCCCCCACTTTTATTTTGGTAGAATTTTTCCTCTCTTTTGTTCGGGTTGACTTTTCTCCCACTTATATTCGAGTGGACTTTTCCCCATGTTACTCTGATGGCCTTTTCCCTACTAGAGAGCAGTCCATGACTTGCAATACTCCACTTAGGCCCTTACTTGGGCTAAACGGGTGGTCGGAGAGGCCCCCTCTGATAAATCGGCTGGTCACCTCAAGCCCTAGCTCCTATATGATTGCCCTAACCCTATTGCCCTTATGGCAAGCCCCAACCCTTTTTATCATATATGTGCTAGAAGGCGGTGGCTGAGAGTCTTCATGTCCTGGGAATGACGTTAAACTCTATCTGATGGTGAGGTTCAGTTCTGCAGGTTTGGGGAATGTGGAGCAACCCTTCATCACCATTGCTCACTGGTCCACTCTGACCCGGAGTGGAAGTACCTGTTAGGGTCCCATCTATGGATAAATAGAAAAATGTGTTCATAAAAAAAAATTGAGTATCCATTAAGAATGAATTTATGTCAAAACTTTGTCAGCATTAAATGACCCACTGAGGTTGATATGCCATAAAACAAAACAAAACAAAACAGTTTTTCCTACTATAACAGATGAATTCATATTTAATGTATGCATATACCCAACCTTTCTGCCACAGTTGGGATGTGACACAAGGTCAATTTTTAAGAGGTTTTGAATAGTATACCCTACTATTAACCAATAGTGAGATGGAAAAGAGATGAATTCATTCCTTTCTTAAGGCCATTAGTGCAAAGTAAAACACAAAAAGCCTCATCCAGGATTTGAACCCGGGTTGTCAATTTCATTTCCTACAACAATAATCATTACGCTAGGTAGCTATGATTATTCAGTTATACAACTTGTCACTTATCTCTGGAATCTTAACAAGTGACGTTTTTAAAATCAATCTTTCTTTTTTTTCATTCTTTCACTTGTGCTTTCTTTCTTTCTTTCTTTCTTTTCTTTTCTTTCTTTCTTTGTCAACTTTCTTTCTTTCTTTCTTTCTTTATTGAATTGTCTCTTAACCACATTGTACTTTTTTTTTTTCAATCACAGTTCTTTCTTTCTTTCTTTTTTGTCAATCAACAATATTTTTTTTTTTTCTTCTTTCTTTGTCAATCAATATATTTTTCTTTGTCAATCTTTCTTTGTCAATCAACAATATTTTTCTTTCTTTCTTCCTTCTTCCACATTGATTTCTTTTTTTCAATCACTATTTCTTTCTTTCTTTCTTTCTTTATCAATCAACCATATGTCTTGTGTCAATCAACAATTCTTTCTTTTTCTTTTAATCAACACAATTTGGTGTGTCGAAAAATCAACCTTATTTTTCTTTCTTTCTTTCTAATCAACCATATTTTCTTTCTTTCTGAATCAACAATTTTTTTCTTTCTTTCTTTCTTTGTCAATCAACCTTATTTTTTCTTTCTTTCTTTTTCTTTCTTTAAATTAATGAAATTTTCTCTCTACTCTGATTGGCTGATTGGCTACTAATTTGCATACTTGCAATTTATGTTTGACACTGAAAATTAAAAGAACTAGCAAATGTATGCACCCTCCGTAGGTGCAAGTATTTAAGTTTTAATATAATAAAATCATATTAAATTAGAAAGGCTAATGAAACTGAATAAGAATGTAGATAAAAAGATTTGGAACAGAGGGGGTATGATTGAAAAATAGAACAACTTTGAAACTATTCCATCATTTTCCCTTACTCCCGTCTTTCATTGTTAAATTTTCCTAATTTAACTGTTTAGTTAAAATAGGAAGTAAAGAATAATATTAGTTATTTCTTCTTGTTAAGGGATTTCTTTTAAGATTTATCTCCGAGATTTTTGCTCATATTCATTAAGAAAAAAACAAACAATTAGAAATCAATAATACCAAGCGCATATTTAATAAAATTAAACTTTTAATATCAATATGCAAATTAGCTTTCCTGTTTACACTGTAACCCGCTATTTTGTTGCATATATAAATACAATTGCATGTTATTAGAATGTAGATAAAGTGAAAAGTATTAATAAGGTATAACAATTTTATCAATAACTGAGGTTTAAATAAAAATAAATTCATGGTGAATGTGACGTCAATAACTAAGGGAATTGTGACTTGAGTAGTGATTTAGTTTCGGCTTCAGACAGACAAACACACAATCTACATTATAATAAGATATGAAAATTTTATTTCAATTAATTGGTCAGTGCTTTTTCCATTTCATTCTTTTTTTTTCTAGCAAGAGTATTTTATAGAACATCTTGCCAGTGAGTATCTTCAGGATATTGTAATGACATGAGAAGAAGACAAAGTAGAAGAAAATGAAATGTATTTTTAAAATCATTAGAAAACGGATATCAATCAAGTTTGCTTTTAGCTAAAAGGAAAAAAAAAGTTACACGGAAAATGCAGGAAGTATTAGAGATTCTTGTGAGGACGAGAGAAAAAAATTGGAAAACATTAAGAAATATTTTCTCCAAGGAAAACATTTTAACTTGTTCCACTTATCACTGACCATTTTGTGTGTGTGTATGTTCATTTTTTAATTTCTTTAATTTATATATATATATATATATATATATATATATTATTATAATGGAGATTGTGTGTTTTTCTGTCTGTAACCGAAACTATATTCCTACTCAAGTCACAATTCTCTTGGTTATAGACATCACATTCTCCATGATTTTATTTTTATTTATATTCAATTATTAATAAAATTATCATACATTATTAATACTGTTAACTATGTCTACATAATGACAACATGTAATTATATTTATATATACAACAAAATAGCGGTTTACAGTGTAAACGGGAAGGCTAATTTGCATATTAATATTAAAAAATCGAATTTAATAAATATGTGCTTAGTATTATTGATTTCTAACTGTTTGGTTTTATTTTAATGAATATAAGCAAAAATCTCTTCAATGAATCTTAAATGAAATCCATTAACAATATAAAATAACTGTCATTTTATTCTTTACTTCCTCTTATAACTAAATACTTAAATTAGAAAAATAACAATGAAAGACTAGAGTGATGGAAGAGTAAGTTTCAGTTGTTCCATTTTTTATCATACTCCCTCTGTTTCAAATCTTTTATTATACTCTCTCTGTTTCAAATCTTTTTATCTGTATTCTTATTTAGTTTCATTAGCCTTTCTAATTTAATACAATATTTTATTACATTAAAACTTGAATACTTGCACCCGGAGTGTGCATATATTTGCTAGTATATATAAATCAAAGAAATCAAAGTAACGTAATTTATAAGTTTAAATACCAATGTAATTTGGTATACATTGGGCGTACATCCCAAAGACTTGAAATTAGAATGAAGCAGCACGTCCCCCGAGTACTCCGCAATGCCGTCGCTAATAATACATCCGGGTTATCCCAAGCATTCGACTCAGCGATCGCTGAGCACCTTTCTATAAATGCTTGTTTGTCCGATTATACAGATGAGTGCTTCTCTATTCTGCACAGAGCTAGGTCTAAGCAACATCTAGCAGTCCTTGAGGCTGTTAGTATTTCCTTTCTTAGACCTACTCTGTGCAGACAAACACTGAGACACTCCATTTATCTATTGGGAGGCATAACATAACATAACCCTGGTTTAACCTAGGGCACATATACATACCCCTCTTTCCCCTTTTTTTGTCCCCCCCCCCCCTCTCTGGTTTACCCCATTTGTTCTTAACAAATTCTTTACATTTCTGACTTTTAATTGTCAACCGGTGTAAATACTTGAAAAAGTACCGGTTGAAAAGGCCTTCGTATCCCCTTTTATTTTATTATTTTAATTCATAATAAAATATTACCTCCCCATTTTACATATGATTCCTCTACTTTTAGTAGTTTACAAATTTGCATGTACCAAACATCTATTTATATATATATATATATATATATATATATATTGTTGGTTGGTTTTGAAGGCTATCACAATGCAAGTGTCAAGAAAAAAAAAGGTAACTGTGGTGTTGTTTGTTAACCAGTGATTTATTCTCAATTCTTAATATTTCAGGATAAAAAATCCCTTCTACAGAAGATTACTAGAACTGAAGTTGTTGCTAGTGGCTGTTCATTTATTCTGTCTCATGTCTTCCAAATTCTGTGTGTGTTTGTGTGTGTGTAAGTGTGTGTGTGCGTGTTTATGTTTGTGTGTCTGTTCATTTGCTTCTTTTTTTTTTTTATTAATTATTATTCCAGATTTGGCTCACCCTCTAAGCATGTTTTTTTGTTTACCAAGAGGACCATCTGATCTCTTTTTTTTTTCTTTCTTTTTTTTAATTAATATGTGTCTGAGATTAACATTCCAGATATCATTTGATTGTTTATGGGTGCGGGTGTGTAAATTTACTGTTTATCAAAATCACCTGTTGTCCTGTTGTGTGTGTGCGGTGTAATTGTTCTTAAGTACCAACACCGTGTGTGTGTGTGTGTTATTTGTAGGGTGTGTGTGTTCTGTTTGCATGCGTGCCTTGTTCATATACATTAATATGTGTGTGTTTGATTTAGGAGCTTAGAATGAAATTAATTTTATCAAAAATTGTAATTATAGAGCCTGCTAGATTCTATTTTGTTTTGTTTTTAATATTATATTTATCCTATTTTATTTTATTTATTCTATTTAATTTAATTTTATTTCTTATTTGCCTTGCTCATATCAATGTATATCCAGTGGATATACATTGATATGAAAAAAAAAGAAAAAAGATATACATTGGTATGAAAAAAAAAAAGATATCAGATGGTCCTGTTAGTTAACAAAAAAACATGCTTAGAGGGTGAGCCAAATCTGGAATAATAATTAATAAAAAAAATTTAAAAAAGCAAATGAACAGACACACAAACATAAACGCGCACACACACACACACTTACAAACACACACATAAACAAGCACCCCCCCCACACACACACACACAGAATTTGGAAGATATGAGACAAAACAAATGAACAGCCACTAGCAACAACTTCAGTTCTAGTAATCTTCTGTAGAAGGGATTTTTTATCCCGAAATATTGAGAATAAATCACAGGTTAACAAACAACACCACAGTTACCTTCTTTTTTCTTTACACTTGCATTGTGATAGCCTTCAAAACCAACCAACAAACCAATATATATATATATGTATGTGTGTGTGTATATATATATGTAAAAGTAAGTAAAGTCGTCGGGGCGGCCTAATGTCAGTATCAACTAGACAGCGAGGGAGTCTATCCCCTTTTCACTAACGCTAGACCAAGGAGATTATTTTAGCATCTGAGGTGGAGCGCCACACCTACCATCAGCTCCTTACTTTACCGCACAGATATCCGTGCTACTCATACGCTGAGTTGGCGGGGGCCGATATCGAACTAGGAACCTTGTGGTTTCTAGCCAAACACTCTACCGACTGAGCTAAACCGTCCCCTTATGTATGTAGATATATAAATAAGGGTAGAAATCTTTCTTACCTGTGTGATTTTCAAACTCAGTCTTGGTTTGAAAATCGCATAGGTAAGAAACTGTCAATTACCAAGCACTGGTGACTTTATGTCTTCAATATACTAACTTAGATGCTCTCTCATATATTTCCTAAGAAGTTAACCATTATGCCATACGTGTCTCCTATACATGCATATGTGTGTAAGGGGGTGTGTGTGTGTGTGTTTGTGCATCTGTGTATGTTTTTGTGTCTGTGTATTTGCATCTGTGTGTGTGCGGGAACAAGCCAGTAAGTATAAAGTATGGCAAGGGTTAAAGTAAGGGTTAGGGTGGGATTTGAACTCAACTCACCACATACATTTCCTAAGAAGTTAACCATTATGCCATAAGTGTCTCCCATGTATTCGTGTGTGTGTGTTAGAGACAGAGAGATTGTGTGTGTGTGTGTGTGTGAAAGAGTGAGAGAGATTGTGTGTGTGTGAGAGAGAGAGAGATTGTGTGTGTGAAAGAGAGATTGTGTGTGTGTGTGAGAGAGAGAGAGATTGTGTGGTGTGTGAGAGAGAGAGATTGTGTGTGTGTGAGAGAGAGAGAGAGATTGTGTGTGTGTGAGAGAGATTGTGTGTGTGAGAGAGAGAGAGATTGTGTGTGTGTGTGTGAGAGAGAGAGAGAGCGAAAGATTGTGTGTGTGTGTGTGTGTGTGAGAGAGAGAGAGCGAAGAAGAGAGAGAGAAGAGATTGTGTGTGTGTGTGTGAGAGAGAGAGAGAGATTGTGAGTGAGTGTGTGTGTGTGTGAGAGAGAGAGAGATTGTGAGTGTGTGTGTGTGTGTGTGAGAGAGAGATTGTGTTTGTGTGTGTGTGTGTGTGTGAGAGAGAGAGATTGTGTGTGTGTGTGTGTGTGAGAGAGAGATGTGTGTGTGTGTGTGTGTGAGAGAGAGAGAGAGAGAGCAAGAGATTGTGTGTGAGAGAGAGAGAGATTGTGAGTGTGTGTGTGTGTGTGAGCAAGAAAGTATTAAGCCTGTATATCGTTTGTGTGTGTGTGTGTGTGTGAGAGGGAGAGATTGTGTGTGTGTGAGAGAGAGGGAGAGAGATTGTGAGTGTGTGAGAGAGGGAGAGATTGTGAGTGTGTGTGTGTGTGTGATAGAGGGAGAGACAGAGAGATTGTGTGTGTGTGTGTGTGTGTGTGCGAGCAAGAAACTATAAAGCCTGTATATCAGATGTAATTGGCAAGGTGCTACAGTTTATTAATTTGTTGTCCAACGCAACAATAGTGTACTTACAGGAAAGTATGTCCTAGGGCAGGGACATAAGATCCAATATTTCATATCTTTCAATATTCATTTGAAATCCAATATTCTGAATATTGGTCAAAGAATAAGAGAATCAGCAAAATCATAAAGAAAAGGAATGAAAGAATAGAAAGAAAAAAAAATATCGAAAGGCGAAACGAGAATGAAAAGAAGTTACAAAAGGAAATGAAATATAAAAGGAAAAAAAAAAAAGAGGGTATTGTATTTCCTCTTCCCAAGAATTTCACTGGTGCAAAATTGGTTGAAAAATAAGGATATGAATAAAAATGGCCTGGCGCTGAAGCTATAAAAATCTATATATTCCATAGAACAGGTGTTTGGTATATAAGTAATAAGATATGGAGTCTAGTCATTCAGTTCAAAATAGCTGGCAAATATAGTGAAATAAATAATGCAATAATCCATCTTGGTGGTAATAGAGGTTCAATCAGTTTGGTTTTAGGTATTCTGGTGAATGGTAATAATCAACCGAGACTGTACAATTATTTGGAATTGTTGGTTTAGCTAAAGGATATTTACAGTTGTTGAAGAATTGATCAGTCTTTATAGTTTTGTCCTGAGACAAGTTTGGGAACTTTTTAGATTCTAACCATAAAACTAATATCTAAAGATTTCTTAGTAAAAATATAAACTAGTACTATCACTAACAAAAATATTCTTATTTTTTTTATTTGCAATGCATTTATTTTAGTAGAAATCATTTCCAATGCATTTTTATAGTAAAAATCATTTCCAATGCATTTTTATAGTAGAAATCATTTCCAATGCATTTTTATAGTAAAAATCATTTCTAATGCATTTTTATATTAAAAATCATTTCCAGTGCAGTTTTATATTAAAAAATCATTTCCAATGCAGTTTTATATTAAAAATCATTTGCAATGCTTTTTATAGTAAAAATCATTTTCAATGCATTTTTATAATAAAAATCATTTTCAATGCATTTTTATAGTAGAAATCATTTGCAATACATATATAAATATAGTAAAAATAATGTCCAATGCATTTTTATAGTAAAAAATCATTTGCAATGCATTTTTATAGTAAAAAATCATTTGCAATGCATTTTTATAGTAAAAAAATCATTTGCAATGTAAAAAAATCATTTGCAATGCATTTTTATAGTAAAAAATCATTTGCAATGCATTTTTATAGTAAAAAATCATTTGCAATGCATTTTTATAGTAAAATCATTTGCAATGCATTTTTATAGTAGAAATTATTTCCAATGCATTTTTACAGTAAAAATCATTTGCAATGCATTTTTACAGTAAAAATCATTTGCAATGCATTTTTATGGTAAAACTCATTAGAATTGGTGAATGAAAAGGTTCTTTTATAAATACTATCAGTCCTACTTAGTGCCATCGTCAGGTGGAGAGTAGAGATGTTTTTGTGGTTCTTTTTAAACAGAGTGGTGGTAGGAATAAGTAGGAGAAGGTACTCACAGAGTTATATTAAATGTTATGGGGAATGGGGGTAGGAGAATTGGAGGGAAATTATAGGCATTTGAGAATGTTGTTACTGTATTCAAAGTGAATCTTGTTTGAGGTGGGATTTTTTGTTTAATGTATAGGGCTTTGCATATTTGAAGTTTTTTTTTCTTTGTACAATATGTGTGTGTTTTCAGTTAGAATTTTCCAGTAATTAGAGAAGAGGGCATGAATGTGACTTTAAGTGTAGTGTAATACCCTTGGGAAAGGTATGAATCCAATTCTCCCTCCAGCTATGGGTAAAAAGCAGAGCAGACTGGAGGGCCAGGTTAGCTCAGTCAATAGAGCGTTCAGCTAGAAACCACAAGGTTCCTAGTTCAATACTAGTGCTCACCAACTCAGCATATGAGTAGGTGATGGGGGCATATTTTCTATTTGAATTCTAAATCTAATATTTTATATAAGAGAAGATGATGAAGGAGATATTTACTATCCAACAAAATATTTAGTAAAAAACAGCATATTAGAGGTATCTTTGGCATAAAATAACCCAACAAGGCTTGACATGTCATAAAATCCTACCAACCAACTGATTTGGAAAGCAATACTCTATTTTGCTTTATTTTTAATACAGATATTTTGTGCAATTTCCTAATACTGTTATTTAAAACCTAAACTGAAACATTAGTGAGGTGGTGGGAATTATTTTTTTCAACTTTGGAGAGGCAGTCTCCTAAGGGACATTTAAATTTATACACCATATTTATATATGTTAAGACAGTTGGGGGGATGTGTTGTTGCTGGTGACAATATTAACTACAAAGAAAAATGCTACACTGAACAGTTCCACTCATATCATTAAAAAAGATCAACAACTCATCCCCCTCGACCAGCCGTCTTAATGAGACCAATGTAGTGTATGAATTCAAATGTCCCATAGGAGACTGTCTCTCCAAAGTTAAAAGCATTTATATAGGTCTCACCATGACGACCCTGTCACACTGTTTAACACTACTTATCTGATACAAACTCGACCATGCACCACTTAAAATCACATTCATGCCCGCACCTGTGAATAGATAGTGAACTTTGAAATATTCCATCATCCTCTTCATCATCATCATCATGTTGCACTATTAACACGGATATCCATGACAATCTCTCTCCGACCATCCATTTTGTACAGACGTGTTGGGAAAATTGATCGGCAAAGAGTTAAAAAGAAAGAAAATGTAGTAAGAAATGAAAAATAGATTGGCATGGAAGAAGAAGGATTTTTAGTTGACCACAGTATTTTCATAATGACCTCGGACAATTAGAAGTCTTGGAGACTTTATGTTACTCAGACTCCTATGAAAAATTACAAGTTAAACAAAGGTGACAGTCCCCGTGGCGTCGTGACAAATGGGCTGGACTGCAAATTCGTAGTAAGCGAGTTCGAACTCCACTCACGTTATTAGATTCACTTTCAGACTAATACCTTTGGGAAAGGTATGAAACCGCCTCATCTCCCATGTATAGGATAAATAGTACCACTACTTCTACAGGGATGTCTTTTGCATTAGATAACCCACTAAGGTTGATTATGCCATTAAACAAAGAAACCAAACCAAACCAAATCAGTAAAAAATAGGGTAAAAAATTTGCAAGAATTAAAATTATACAACTATTACTAAAAGAATACAATCCAGACGTCAATACTTTTAAAATCAGCCCAGATACTTTGGAGATCTGAGCAGACACTAAAACTTCCGCGAAAAATTTGACTTGGAGTAAAAAAAAAAAAAATGATAATAATTGTGCAAGAAATTCAAAAAAAAGAAAGAAAAGATAAAGATAGAGTTCCCCAACCATCAATTTAATTTAAGAAAAATAAGGAAAATTAAAGTTTAAAAAATTAATATAAAGCCAGTACCAGACCAAGAACCTTGTGGTGCCTAAGCGGATGTTCTACAAACTAAGCTACACCTACCATTAGCTCCTCACTTTACTGCGCAGACCCAAGCTGTTCTACTCATACACTGAGTAGGCGAGGGCCAGTATCGAACTGGAACATTATGGTTCCTAAGCAGATTGAAGAATAATTTAAGTTCCAATTACCGTCGAACTGGGAAGACAAGGCAACAAACGGTTGTAACTCAAATACAAACCCGAATGCTACAAAGTCCACTGCAAAATGATAAAGTATATATAAGACTCCACAATGTCATTCAAATCAAGCAGTCAAGCAGCCAATCAATTAAATCGTATTTTTACAGTATGTCATCATTTGTTGGATTATTTAACACATTTCCTATGTTTGCTCAAATGGCTGTTTTTCTTCACTGGCGTTGGTCACATTTCCTTTATTGCATCTGTTTTGAAATTATTGCTGGTACATATAGTGTACCTTGCCTCTATGGTATAATATAATACTAACACGTGTACAGCAATAATAAATGTTACGTATTGGTACACATTTGCCATGGGTATTTATCCATGATTTATCTATGGTCAGTATCTATTTCATACAATATGATAAAATAGCAATATATAATATGAAATGATTTGAAACAAGTTATAAGTAATATATATATATTACTAATATATATATATATATATATATATATATTACTAAAAAGTAATTTACGATTAGGGGGCACAATACTCACCCCACCCCAGGTTTTGGCAACCCATGTTTCCTTATGATAGAAAAGAGAATGATCTTTTCTTTTCCAGCTATGTATTGCCCTATTGGCTGGGGCGTTAAAATGCACAGACTGCACTTCTGCAGAGGGGTAAGCCTTCCCCCCAATGGGGCCTCCTGTTGGTCATGGGTAGCGACCCTTGATGCCTAAGGATAGAACCATGACTTGCAATACTTCACTTTGGCCCTTTCTTGGGCTAAACGGGCAGTCACAGAGGCCACCCTCCGATTAATCGGCTGGTCACGCCAAGCCCAAGCTCCTATATGATTGCCCCAACCCTATTGCCCTTATGGCAAGCCCCAAAACCTTTTATCATATGGGTGCTAGAAGATTGTGGCTGAGGGTCTACATGTCCTGGAAATGAGGTTAAACTCTATCTGATGGTGAGGTTCCGGTTTTGGAGGTTTGGGGAATGTGGAGCACCCATTCATCACCATTGCTCACTGGTTTACTCTGACCCGGAATGGTAGTACCTGTTAGGGTCCCATCTATGGGTTGAATAGAAAAATGTATTTATGAAAAAAATTGAGTATCCATTAAGAATGACTCTATTTGAAAACTTTATTGGCATTAAATGACCCATTGGGGTTGATATGCCGTAAAATAAAACAAATCAAACCAAACTAAATCCAGTTGTGTAAAACAACAAAAAGAATGATGATAACAAATATCCTTTTTTTAAATACGTTTAGTTAACAATTTTTAAGTTTATTCTAATATTTAACATGAAGATGTTTTTTCATTAAATTCCCCAATGCTTTCATTGTTGATAAAAAAACAAATGATATTAAATTTTACATGGAAGTTTGCTTTCATATTGTCCTGTGACACTGTAAGTTACTCTGTCCCTTGGTGCACATATTTAGGTGCAATAATGCGTATATATAATGTAGGTCTATATGAGTATGTATGTGTATAGGCATAGCATATTTGTATGTATATGCATATATATTTGAGATATTTTTTTTTATTTGTATCCGTTTTTTGTAAGTACAAAAAAAACTATATATATTATATATATTTGAGATATTTTTTGTATCGGTATCCGTTTTTTGGAAGTACAAAAAATAATAATATATATAATATATATTTGAGATATTTTTTGTATCTGTATCCGTTTTTTGGAAGTACAAAAAAAATATATATTATATATATATTTGAGATATTTTTTGTATCTGTATCCGTTTTTTGGAAGTTTGGGCATTAGTATGAAGCATTAATGTGCTATATTATAATAATGTAGTTATCATAATATATTCATCTGGGAATAAATATCAGAAAACCCGGTTGTTGTTTTTTTTTTAGTTTCTTTTATTTAGTAGTAGTGGTTAAATTTCGGGATTGTAATTTCTCCCTTCTTCATGACTCTGAGGACAGTGGTGATTTTCTGGCTGCTGGTTGATCTTTTTTTTATGAGGAGATGCTGTGCATATATGTTCAAGCATAGGGCACCTCTTGGGGTGTAATGGTTAGCAAGCTAGATTCACAGACTATTGTTAATGAGTTTGATTCTCATTGAGCTCCCCATACTTCTGGCTTTGTGCCACATCTAAGATAAGCTTAGTAAATAACTACATGTTGAAGCATGCCTGTATGGGTGTGAGCGGGCATAGGTTGTATCTAGCAAGGATTTAACTTGCTTTTCAGTTTTAATGGATCTGCAAAACTAGCTTGCTAAGAATCCATGTAAATGTCAAGTCGTCGGGTGGTCTAAAGTCGGTATCAGCCAATCAGCGAGGGAGTATATCGCCTTTTCACTAGCTCTAGCCAAAAGGAGATTGTTTTTGCGTCTGAGATGGAGTACTACACCTACCACCAGCTCCTTACCTTATGGCACAGATCCCTGTGCTACTAATACGCTGAGTTGGCGAGGGCAGGTATCGAACTATGAACCTTGTGGTTTCTAGCTGAACACTCTACCGACTGAGCTAACCCAGCCTTTATAAAAATGACAATATGTGTGTATTCTAGAATATGATTTTTCCAGGATTTGAACTCAAGTCCATTTCTTATGACTACATCATGTACCTGTGGGGGTTAAAATAAAAATTAAAAAAAACAACTAATTCCCATGAGCTTTCACCGGAAGAACCCTCCGCGCATGTGCAAGTAAATAGACAGACTACTGACCTCCAAGAGAATATCTCGGCCATTGGAGTTTAGGCCTGAACTGTGTCTTGTCTCACTAGTGGCCAGGGAGATATTCCTTTGCCACAGGTGACTATGACCGGTGAATAAAGCCTAAGTCATAAAACCATCTTCTACCTCTGTCTCTTTCTTTTTCATTCCTTTTCAGCGCAACCACCAAATGAGATGGGGTTAAAAGCAAAAACCCTAAGAACACGCACCAAGAATATCCAGCTTTAAACCTTTAAAAACCAAAACCTCTTGTAACCCCATACACCTACACGCAACATCTCTCATATAAGTTATCATTTAGCACAAGTTGAGTATACAAAGTCGGTATCACTCAGTCAG